>OX578142.1:60581624-60666624 GCA_951213105.1 Amaurobius ferox | reverse complement strand
TTAGAAATTCATTTTCATTAGGGCCCGAGCCCTCCCTGGCTCTCTGTATCATCGGCTATATGTGTATCTATAAGAGTTTTTTATTATTCGTGAGATAATTGGAAGAAAAAACTGCATTTATTTTATTATGCCTGACAAAAATTAGAAAGTCAATTTCATTATGGTGTGCACTGACCCTCCCTGGCGCTCTTCCATTTCGTTTATATCCGCATCTATAAGAGTTTTATCTTTTCCACGACTGTCAGTAGTTGCTCTATAGTTTTAATTAAGTTTAAAAAATTAGGCGTTTAAAAGATATGTAGAGGGATTGAACAAACTCTCTCTCTGAACAAACTCTCTCTGAACAAACTTTAATGGGAGATGGAGAATACTAAAACGAACCCTTTACATTAATGAATGTATTTCGGAAGACGTTGCTCTTTAGCGAAGAAGGGTGTTGTTGGGCACCCATGGTTATTGCAATTACCATCTGTAAAGCAGACTTAGTACGTGTAACATGCAGAATTTCCCAAATGCTAAACTGGCCTACATGCATCTAACATATGCGGCGGGGATACCAATGGAAATAGAAGGGTTGCTATAAAATTACACTGGCCAACATTTTGGTGCATTAAAAGTTTAACCTATTTTCGGATATCTTTGGGGCGCTGTTTCCAAAAATGGCATCAGGTTTGCCCCATCACATATAGTTTCGGATATAAAGCATAGCTAGCTTATTTTCTAAATCAACCGTTCGTCCGTTGAACAACATGGACTCGAAACATGGACTAAAAATTCGGGATTTCTCATGGCATAATTTGCCTTTTTTTACATGGGTTTAAAAAATATTGATGATTTTAATATTACGTACTATAAAAAACCACCTATTACTAAATCAAATTATATCAATCGGAAATCATATAAAATGATCAGCCATTCAATATACGTATAAGAAGATTCTTCTATAGGTTTTATAGAGTGATATCTACCAGATTATTCACTCTAAGTGTCTCAGCAGTAAACTGCTTAAATATGAGTATACCACCATCCTTAGTATTTCTATTCCAAAGATATTATGCCCTGATTATTTTCCTTGCTTTCCTCTGAAATCACCAAGATATTTTGAAAAGCGATCTGAGTAGCTGTCAAGCGATGAAACTAAATCCTCATATTGCAACCAATCTCATTAAAAATTGGTGACCATGCGTCGAATAAGTCAAAGTCGTTGTATGCCTTATAAGAATGTTTTTAACAACATAGAACAAAACTAAAACCAGCTACAAGACTCAATCTTGTCTATTGAACCTATGAAATGTGAAATTTTTATAAGCTGTCTTATCTGGAAACTATAAAAAATCGTCCTTTAGGTGCTCTATGCTCAGTCCAGAGAATTTAGTAACCAAAGCACAAACCTTCTTTACTCAAAGCTGTCACAAATTGCTTTATCAGACCTAGCTTTATATGTAATGGTGACACTATGATTTTGTCTCCGTCAACAAAAAGTTTATTGATTATGTTTTGTTCTCCAACTACTAAACATTCTCTCAAACGACACTCTCTTTTCATTCAGTGGCCATGTTTGACATTGATTTCAATTTTGCCAATATCATATCTCTAAACCTAGAGCTGATATGGCCAGACCGATGTTACTCGTAAATTTGGAATCAGGCGCCCATATATACCCAAAGCACCAGAAAAAATTGTTTGGCTGTGATATCGGTACAATCCTTTTCTACAGCAGCTCTTCTGTTTCTATTTACAGCCCCATACGCTGAATGCATGCCAGTCCTATTATCCAGGCCATCAAACCTACCCCAATGTGTAAGGTATAGGTTTGGATGACCTCGAGAGAGCCTTCTACTTTAGACCGGAACCTAATGGGGGTGGCAACCACAAAGACTCTATGATCTCTTCCCTAATCCATCGAATCTCGGATTTCGTACAGATGGACCAACATATTTACAATGCTCATACTCCGCGTAGATATGGAGATAGTGTTGATCAATGATCAAACCCAGGACTAACGCATTTACGTTGAAAATTACGACAGCGAAAAATACCCAATTTCCACTCCGCCCAACAGCACCTTCTATCACCAACAGCTGGCGTCTGCGGGAATATATTCTTTAATGAAAATTATTTGTAGTTTTTCCTATTTCCAATTAACATTTGTAGAGAGAGTTTCGAATCAGTCTAAATTTTAAAATATATATAAATTTATATTGATATCATTCATGTTAAAGTTCCATTTTGGAGGAGGTGTTCAAGTAGTTTGTCCATATATTGTTTGTATAGATACACACACATATTCCTACCCTTTTTAAAAAGATTGTCCACGAAAACTGTTGAGCGGAATAATGAAATAGTTGATGTTCAAATTAAATGCCAGCAGTTAACCAGAATAGTTGAATAAGCGATATGATTAATTCATTCAGAAATCTATATATATATAAAATTGAAAATCTGTCTGTCTGTCTGTCTGTCTGTCTGCCCGTCATCACGGGAGAACGGTTGAACCGAATTTGGTGAAATTTCGTGGGTAGCTTGGAAATAGGTCCATTTAAAATTTAGTCTATGTTTGGAGTTTCTACGATCAGTGGTTCTCAAGATATTAGTAAAAAACAAAATTTTCGTTTGTCACATCATCACGGGAGAACGGCTAAACCGAATTTGACGAAATCTTGTGAATAGCCTTAAAATAGCTCCCCATAAATTTAGCCCAAGTTTCGAGTATCTAAGACCAGGGGTTGTCGAGATATTAATGCAAAACGAAACTTCTTCTTAGGAGTTCTACTCTCTAACTCCTTGGTTTATCCAAACGAAAAGCTTGAAAATCGTTTGATAGTGAATTAAAATTTAATCTCTGAGTTTGATGGAAGATTTTTTGCTCTAATAAGTCACTTTCTGAAAACATGAATTGTTTGAAACATGATTTAATTGGGAAATCTATCTGCATGGTTTATTTTAAGCAAGCTTTTACTGAACAAGGAAAAGTAAAAAGAAGTCAAAATGGTTATTTAATTTCGCAGTTTATGAGGAAAATTCTATCTTATACCATGTTACTCAGAAACGCAATTACATTAAATCTGTCTGTTAATTTTAATAATTATTTTTTCGATTTGAATAATAAATAAATGGATATAGAAATATATTTTAGAAAAGAACGATTTGATTTTCTTATAGCATTTTTGATTGGATAATATCAATTACGGTCTTCAGGTTTAAACATAAATATTATTGATATTTTCAGGGATTATTGATATTTTCAAGTTATTATGCAATTGTTTTATTATGACAAAAATTGTTTAAACTCATATATTGTGCGTTGTACGAGTAATTTTCTACAAATACACGGGTATATCTTTTAATTTACGAGAATATAAGTAGTACAGGTATATTTGCATATGTTTTGATATATATTGGCATATATTGGAATCAATTACGACCTTCTGGTAAAAAGAGTACGGAGATTATTGATATTTCCAATTTATTACGTCATCTCTTTTATTTTGGCAAATATTTTTTAGACTTATATTGTAATACGGGTAATCTTCTACTAACACCCTGGCATATATTCTAATCTGCGACAATATAAGTAGTACGGGGTTGCATATATTGATTCAATTCCTTTTTTTGGTAAATTTGCTTACAAAAGGGGCCAGGTTGTTTTATTCTTCAGATCTGCCCGTGAAGATAATTTTGCATAATGAGAACAGATATTCTTTAACTTCTCTTTAGGAGCAATAAATTTAATATTGTAACAGCATTTGCACATGATTGCAAATTATAAGTTTCTTCATATTATATATTCCGTGCAAAGAACTGGTATGCTGCTAGTCTATATAAATAAAATTGAAAATCTGTCTGCCTGTCTTTTTGTCCCATTCATCACGGAAGAACGGCGGCTGAACCGAATTTGATGAAATTTTGTTGGTAGCCGGGAAATAGTCCTACTTAAAATTTAGTCTATGTTTGGAGTTTTTACGATCAATGGTTCTTGAGATATTAGTAAAAAAGAAAATTTTCGTTTGTCTCATCATCACGGGAGAACGATTGAACCGAATTTGATGAAATTTTGTGGATAGCCTTGAAAGAGCCCCCATAAATTTAGCCTACGTTTCGAGTATCTAAGACCAGGGATTGTCGAGATATTAATGAAAAACGAAACTTTTTCCTAGGAGTTCTACTCTCTAACTCCGTGGTTTATCCATACGAAAAGCTTGAAAATCGTTTGAAAGTGAATTGAAACTTTATCTCTGTGTTTGGTGGGAGATTTTTTGCGCTAATTAGTCACTTTCTGAAAACATAAATTGTTTGAAATATGATTTAAATGGGAAATCTATCTCCATTGTTTATTTTCCACAAGCTTTTACTGAACAATGAAAAGTATAAAGAAATCAAAATGGTTATTTAATTTCGCAGTTTATGAGGAAGATTCTATTTTATATCATGTTGGTCTGAAACGCAATTAAATTAAATCTGTCTGTTAATTTTAATTATTATTTTTTCGATTTGAATAATAAATAAAGGGATATAAAAATATATTTTAGAAAAGAACGATTTAATTTTTCTTGTAGCATTCTTGACAGGATAATATCAATTACGGTCTTTAGGTTTAAACGTTACTATTATTGATATTTTCGGGGATTATTGATTCAGGGATAATTGATATTTTCAAGTTATTATGCAATTGTTTCATTATGACAAAAAATGTTTAAACTCATATATTGTACGTTGTACTAATAATCTTCTATAAATACATGGGTACATATTCTAATCTACCAGAATATAAATAGTACAGATATATTGGCATATGTTTTGATATAAATTGGCATATATTGGAATCAATTACGACATTCTGGTATAAAGAGTACGGGGATTATTGATATTTTCAATTTATTACGTCATCTCTTTTATTTTGGCAAAGATTTTTGCTACTCATATTGTAATACGGGTAATCTTCTACTAACACCCTGGCATATTTTCTAATCTGCGACAATATAAGTAGTACGGGGTTGCATATATTGATTCAATTCATTTTTTTGTAAATTAGCTTACAAAAGGGGCCAGAATATTTTATTCTTCAGATCTGCCCGTGAAGATAATTTTGCATAGTGAGAACAGATATTCTTAAACCTTTCTTTAGGAGCAATAAATTTAATATTTTAACAGAATTTGCACATGATTGCGAATTATAAGTTTCTTTATATTATATACTCCGAACGAAGAATGGGTATGCTGCTAGTATTATAATAAATTTTATCCAATTTTTATGATTGTATTTAAAGAGAAAATGTACATTCTCTGTGTAGTTGTAACTGTAAGTGCAGTCGGTCACATACTTACCATACACTTAGAATAACAAAAGACTTCTTATTAAGCTCTTCAAAGATAAAATTCCTGGTAGAAGAAAAATTCTCAAGATAATACACAAGTCGATACGTGGTACAAAAATTACTCTTCTCACAGGCTTCACACGTTGATCTACCGATAAATGATGTTTTATGAATATAGTTTATTTCATTCTCGTTCTTAGCATATTTAGCTGGTAAATATATACTATTTTGTGTGATATGGTGTGTTTTGTAAAAATTTGCTGTAATATTAATATCGTGCATTCCTTGAAATTAATGTTCATTCATTTTTAATGAAGATATACTTAATGCACTTGCTTCCAAAAGTTAGGCACTGAGGGTAAAATCAACAATAATGGAAAAGTAAAGCTTGATTAACTCAAAATTGTGCATGAAGGTAGAAAACGTGTTTAAGCATTAAAGAAAACAAGAAATATATACAAAGATGAAAAAAATGTATTATTTTCGTAAGTTGTGTGAAGACGTCACATTTAGGTCATTGACAAAAGGATGTTTAAAGGCAAACAAAACTTACATTAATATGTTATGTGACCACTCCGGACATTCACACAAATTTTACAACGATTTTTCATCCTTTAAATGAGGTGATCACCCATCGCAGATGAGAGCAATGGACATTCCTCCAATAGAGCAGTTTTCAACTCTCTGAGACTGGCTGAAGGAGGTAAACTTGCAAAGACAGCACGCCCGAGGGCATATCAAAGGTTTTCAATGGAATTAAAGTCGGGGAAATACGTCGGCCACTTCATACGAGAAATGCCCTCACTTTCCAGGTATTCGTCAACGATGTTAGCTCGACGAGTACGGGCATTATAGTCTATAAGGAGGAAATCAGGACCAACTGCTGCAACGTAGGGTCTCACAATGGGATCTAGGACTTCATCCCGATACCGCGCAGCCGCCACAGAACCGCCTTTAAAGATGTGCAGCTCTGTGCGATATCCCATTGAAGTTCCAACCCACACCACAAAACTGCCACCTCTGAATGCGTGATGTTCGATGATGTTCTTAGCCGGATTGCGTATGCCTCGTTCTCTCCAGACACTTACACACTTATCATCTGATTCGGGGGAAAATCTGGACTCGTCCGTGAACAGGACATTGCACCAATCTGATACAGTCCAATTGACATGTTGACAACACCACTTTAATCTTGCCCCTCTGGCTTAGACGGTTAGTGGAACACAAAAATGTGGTACTCGGGTGTACAGTCCCTTCGCGTGGAGCTTTCGGCGCACAGTACTGGCAGATATTGTCTTACCAAGTGCCACTGCAACCATGGATGTAACAGTTGTGGAGGTCGGTCGTCGATTCCGCTCGGCTACTACATCAATATACCGATGATCAGAGGGGGTGGTAACCCTTGGACGACCGGGCACAAGTCTCCGGACAACTGTTTGACTTATTTAGAATTTTTTCCACATTCTAGAAATTACCGAATGATCAACGCCAAAGAAAATAGCAACATTTTTGAGTGACTGACTGCCTCAATGCATCTGACAGCATGCCAGCGCTCACTATCTGTCATCCGTCTTCTTTCAGCCATAGAAACACGAATATCATCAAAAATAATCCTACAGAAGTTATAAACACTTCGCATCAGCATTTAAATGAACCTCCTCAAACCCTTCAAAATGCTGGCGTCTTCAACGACTTCCTAATTAGCACATATCCGGACAGTCAATCATGATTGTCTGTAACATGCGATATTTGCATACATCCATCTACGTCCGCAGAGATTTTCAACAACTCAAATTCAAATACGCTTTCGCAAAATGAAAATTTGCACTACGTGCTTAAAGCACGTGCTGTGGATGTCGAGAAGCTCGTTCATCTTTCTGAGTCAGAATATCCACGAATTTCCATTGATCATAATTATGAAACTGAAAAACTCAAAATCCGATGAATTTTTTGTCCGTTTTAATGAGAAATACGAGAAGTCATAAACTCGCATCACATAATTATAAAGGGGACATTGAAGGTTCCAGAATGCAAAACGAGAATTTCCGTCCACAAAATGTGCCACCTATCGGAAGCAATCTAATTGGAAAAGTTAATACTATGTTGAAAAGGCCACTGGCTCCAGTTGAGGGTTTCCGTGAGGGTACTACTATCAGGGTCATAAAAAAACCCAGGATGAGACTAGTTCTTGTAAGTTTCTACCATCCATATACACTACCCACAGATGTCACAAAGAGCCTGAACTTTTTCAAATTCGGATTTGATTGTGTTAAACTAAAGACGAGAAATATAGACCAAATTGCTTCTTTTGCATTGTCAGCTAATGAGGAACATTACCACAAACTTTCTGACCCCAGTATATGGCCAGTTGAACTCAAGGTCTCTGAATTCGTGGGTCGTCCACGACAAATTGTTAGTGAAATAGTAAACTATAAACCTACTGAATATAATCCTGGAGATGCATGTGATCAAAATACTGATAGCAGTTCAACAAAAAGTAAATGACTATCAGACAATTCAACAGCAAATCTCTCTAATGAATATAACTACACATCTGTTCGTGTGCCTTGCAATCATGCCAATTTAATACGGGATATAAAAAAGGAGATCAAATTTTATTACCAAAATGTACGTGGATTGAAAAATTGAGAACTAAAATTAACGAGTTTTATGTCAATACCTTAACATATGATTGTGATATCATTTGTCAAACTGAAACATGGTTAAATAGTGATATTGATAGTTATGAAATTTTCGATGATAAATATAATGTTTTTAGGTGTAATAGAGATTCGGTTTCTACTGGGTTATATCGAGGCGGAGGTGTACTTATTGCCATAAAAAAAGCCTTTGATTCCATTGAACAAACTGAAAACGAGTGATACGTATTTGAAACGAGTACTTATGGATTCATGTCAGTGCTTCTTATACCTCCAAATTCTATATTTGTGTCATTTACTTCGTACCTAATACTATTGTTGATAAATATGAAAGTTTCTTTGAAAGCGTTGAAAAAAATTCTGTACTTCACCCGATCATATATTTATATTTGGCGATTTTAATCTTCCATCTGTAAATTTCAACCACTCCAATACTGGTACCTTATCTGGCCGCACTCAAGTTGAGCACTCCATTTCTAACTTTATGCAGTTCCTAAATCTTGATCAGTTAAACACTATTTGTAATAATTATGGTAAAATTTTTGATCTTATCTTGACCAACTATAAGCAGAGATCATTATTGAACACTCTACCTTCAGTTTTGTGAAAGAAGATCCATAACATCCTGCTCTGGAGGGATGTATCTTGATTAAAAATGTGAGCAGAAATCATCGAATTAATAATAATAGGAAATATAACTTTAGAAAGGCCAATTATCCTATGCTACATGACTATTTCTATAATACTGACTGAAACTTTTTAAATATATATAGAACGATGTCAACGATGCTATATCGAGTTTTTATAATCGTGTCTATGATATATTTGACTTATGTATACCTACATATATCCCTACAAAGCGTAAATATAAATCGTGGTGCTCTTCTAAAAATGTATCGTAATAAATCTATTAGAGGTGATGATAAAAGTGATCTACATGAATTTCATAGACTACGCAAGGTGATGAAGGATGGAATCAAAACTGATTTTACTAATCATGTTGCTATCATGGAACTTGCATTTAACAAGAACCCTAAAGCTTTCTGGAATTTTTGTAAAGGCAATTCACCTGGTAGTCATGGGATCTCATCAATGAGTTATAATAATACAGATTATACTACTGATAATGATATTGCTAACTGCTTCGCCGATTTCTTTGAATCTGGTTATATACAGAGTAGCCAACATATTAATTTTGAACTACTGACCAAGTATTGTGAACTCAATAATATTGACGCAATTAATGTTAAATATATTTCTGAAAATGATGTTGCTAAATCCCTAAAGAAGTTAAAATCCAGCCACTCTATAAGCTATGATGATGTTCCCTCTTTCATTATCAAAGGTTGTGCTGGCTCTCTAATTTACCCCATGCTTATTTTGTTTAATCTTTCGATTAAAACTAAGACTTTTCCTATTGTCTGGAAATATGGTCGAGTTATTCCTGAACATAAAAAGAACAACAGGCATGATATATCTAACTACAGGCCTATTACCATTCTTTTTCCTTTTTCCAAAGTTTTTGAAGGTGTTATGCACGAAAAAATCTTTTCCCAAATTAAGCAATGGATTTCTCCGTACCAGCAAGGGTTTATGCCAATGCGATCAACTTTAACTAATTTAGCTTGTTTTACCAGTGATATTATTGATGCTATTAAAACCAAGAGGCAACTGGATGTTATTTATACTGACTTTAGTAAAGCTTTTGATTACATCAATCTGGGGGTTATTAACCCGTAAACTAATTGCTGGCGGATTCAGTGTTGATTTATCGACTTGGTTGTACTCTTATATTACAGATAGACTGTATTCTGTAAAGTACTTTGGTGTAAACTCTAGACTATACAGTAATTACTCTCGTGTTCCTCAGGGTTCAAATCTGGGCCCACTCCTTCTTTTAATCTTTATTAATGAAATTCCTCGGATTTTTAAAACTGCAAAATGTCTTATGTTTGCAGACGATTTGAAACTTTATATGAAAATCAACTCATTGACTGATTGTGAACTGATGCAGAGAGATCTAGATGAACTGTATAACTGGTCTGTTTTAAATAAACTCCACTTAAATGTTTCTAAATGCTATGCTATGAGCATAGCTAGGATCCGTAATATTTTAAATTACAATTACATTTTAAATAAATTACCTCTATCTCGATGTACTCATATTATTGATTTGGGTGTCACTTTCGATGATACTTTTAAATTTCAGGGACATATCGATATTATTATTAAAAGAGTCTACCAAAGACTTGGTTTCACCTTAAGACGATCTCGTGTTTTTGTCAGGTCTGATACTATTATTTGTATTTATAATACCCTTGTTAAGCCAATTTTGGAATATTATGCAATGATCTGGGACTCCGTTTACAACCTGCATTCTCAACGAGTAGAAGTCGTGCAAAATAAACTTTTACGTACTATGGATTACAGATTGTCTGGCTATTATCCTTATGATATGCATACGTGTGAACTCAGACAGAAATAGAGTTTAATGTCTCTTAAAAAAGAAGAAAATGGTCCTATCTCTTGTTTTATTATAAAGTTTTAAATAATACTATTTATTGCCCCATTTTACTTTCTTGCCTTGGAATTTCATATACCTGTTAATTATACTAGAAAAAAAAACTTTGTTTCACAATACTACTGTTAAACACAATTACCTTAAATACTATTCTATATATAAATTTGTTAATCTCTATAATACCTATTGTACTGATATTTATATATTTAATTTGACTCCTGTCTGTTTTAAAAAAGCCTGTTTTAATGCGCTTGACATGTATACTGCTTAGTATTCTTGTATTTTATGTTCTGTTTTTTCTGTTTTTGTGTGGCTACTGTAACTGAATTTCATCTGTAGTTGCGACGTAAATTGAATAAACTAAAATAAAATAAAATAAAATAAAATAAAATAAAATAAAATAAAATAAAAATAAAATAAAATAACATTGAGGAGGGGGTGTTCCGAACATTCTATTGCGTTTAAAATCATTAGGGTTCAAGTGTTCACTAATTTCAATAATCATACCAAATTACTTTTGAAACGCTCTATTCGGTCGTAAGATATTGCGTCCACAGTCTCACTGACACACACACACACGCACACACACACACAAAAACAAATAAACACAAACATACACACACACAAACAATCAAACAAATAAACTCAAACACACACATACACAATCAAACAAATAAACACAAACACACACACACACACACAAACACACAAACACACACACACACACACAAATAATCAAACAAATAAACTCAAACACACTTACACACTACCTCAAGAACTTTCGATTTGAGTTTACGGATGCATTGAACTCTCGAAAACGCGAATTCAAATTTTTGTCCCAGTCACAATAATTTTCTAATACTCGTACATTACACTATACACAAAAAAAAAGTAATACCAACTATTGGCAATTCTTTGATAGCATACACATAAAAATAAAGAATATGATCGTACTATAAGAACATCAACGATATATAAAACACAATATGTGAAAAAAACAAATTTAATACAGAAATATATTTAGTATGCCATAAGGTTTCATATCTGAAACGGTACAAAGAGAAAATTCTGGGTAAAGGAAAAAATTCTCAAGATTATGACCCAAGTCGATACTTGCTACAAAAATGACTCCTCTCACGGGGTTTACAAGTTGATCCACCGATAAATGAAATTTTGTGAATATAGTTTATTTCATTCTTATCCTCAGCATATTTTGGCTGAAAGAAATTATGCTACTTTATATATATGGTGCGCCTTACGAAGGTTTTATGCAACATTCGCCTCGTACATTTTCTGAAACTGAGTTTAATTCTTATTTAATGAAAATATATTTAATATTGCAATGAAAAATAGATGTAGTAAAACAGAAATGGAAGCAAAGATTTGATTTTAATAGCATGGATTGAATTAGGATGCTAATTATTATTAATGATTTGCAAAATTACAAACTGTTCATTAATGCAATCGTTCTAAAAATTCAAAAACTATTAGTCTTATATATATGAAATGCATAAAGAAATCTTACATAATAAAAGAAAATGTTTGTCCGTGTGTATGTGTGTCATCTGTAGTGGAAAATCAAAGTTTCGAGCAGAAGCAAAATTCGGGTTCAAAGAACTCCCGATATTACAGACCTCGTTAAATATATTTTTATTTCGGACTAGTTTCAAAGTTACGTAATTTTATAGCTTAAAATCGCCATTTCCCGCCATTTCGTCAAATAAACTTATCCATCGCAGCTGTAGAGGATATGTCAGATTTTCTTTCCAGACATAAACTGCAATGAAATTTGCAATTTTCTAAATTTGTGAAATTAAAAGATAAATTTGCATTTTGTGGAACATCGAATTATTTAAATCGACTTAAATCGGGTGAAAACTCACTGGGATAACAATTCATTTTGCGAATTTTACTTTTGAAGTAAAGAAACTTGTTTTTCTGCTATTCTGTTCTATATTCTGTTCTTCTTTAAAGTATTTCCAATATTCCCATCATATACATATATGTTTGCAGGCTATAACTTCCTATTTACGCGTTTACCAGCTTTGCAGGCGAAAGTAAAGGCATACTGCGGTGCAGTTTTCACAGCGCTTTGTCTGAGTTTGCCTTATAGCAATACCATCTCGCAAAAATTCTTATTGCTCTTTGACCCAGACCATCCGACCTACCCGAAGGTGTGAGTGTGAAGACCCAGACCGTCCGACTCATCCAGAGGACTTGAGTATCTAATTGGACGGCCGGGAAGATATCCGGCGACAACACCAGAAAAAACACAACTGAACAAAACAGCAAACAAACAAAGCAGTAATCAAAAACAAAACACAACACCAAAACAACACAGCAAACCAAAATAAAAGGGACGGCGGCACCACCGGGGAGGAGCAAGCAAAAACCAAGGGGATCAACAACCAGAGAAAAAGTTAAAAGCAGCAATGACTCTCAGGCTATTCAAGTGATTTTGTTGGATATCTACCCGAAGGTGTAAAGTATCTGTTTGTACGGCCAGAAGTGCCACCCAATTTACACCGGAACCCATTGGGGACGGTATCCACAGGGACCGTACCCTCCTTCCTTCATCACCAACCTCTCAGAAGGACTTACGAACACACATATTTAACGTGCCCGTACTCCACATGAACACGGGGACAGTTTGAACAGAGGCTAGAACCGAACTCAGGTCGTCCGAGTACAATCCTCGCGAGCGAACTACTATATATATATATATATATATAGAGAGAGAGAGAGAGAGAGACTGTCCCACTCCTAATAACATTTATTGAACTAGCCTGTCATGTTATTAATTAATAGCTATTCTAATAAAAGAAATATTCCAAATTCCTGAAAATTTTTTACACACAAATCTCAAATACTGTATATTTCATAGTTATTGAGATAGGAGTGCTAACTTCCAATTTCGCCGTTAGAGACACTATAGTTAGTTTTATTTAGTAGCTAATAATCTTACTACTATATCGATACATCACTTTCGAAGTTCTAGCTACAATAGTTCAAAACTTATTTGATCTACTTACAACTTTATCGGGCATCTTATATATTTAATCAAAGTCTGTGCAAAAAGATCCATACATCTTCAGCATTTTTATTGAGAAAGTTATTAATTAATAGTTTTCTTAAGAAAAGAAATATTCCAAATTTCTGAACAGTTTTTACGCACAAATCTCAAATTAGTATTATATGAAAAAAAAAATCTTTTCAGCATTCCGAATTTTTATGTAATTATTTTCTTAAAAGGAAATATTCTAAAAGGAGTGTAATTAATTGGGTTATATTCCGAAGAAAGAGTATGCAAAAAAAACTTTGCCGACAAATTAATCGTAGCTTTTATAGAATTAAATTGTTGAAACGGTAAGACTAATGTTTAACTAGACGAAAGTAAAAGTTAAATACGCTGTAATTTCTTTTATCTGTATTTCAAGTTTTAATCTAATTTCGCTGGTTTTTTGCATTAGACGCAAAATATATATTTTTATTATGTCAGATGTATAAAAAGCCTATTGAAAACGCATTTAAAGGACATTGATATGCCTTGAGAACACAAAAGTGTATACATAATATAATGTGTAATAACGCAAAACACAAATTTGATTGGTAAAGTGCAATATTTTAAATAAGCAATAATATTAGTAATTGTGAATATTTGAAGTTGTGAACAGCAGAAGAAAGATGTGCAAGGACCATCCATATGCTTTTTTTTTCAAATATGACAAGAAAAAATTTTATTCTGTTAAATTGGGAATACTACTAATATCTTTAAGGGAGATTTGAAACAATGTTAACAAAATATAAATGAACCCTTGGTGTTGAAATTTTGGTCTCTTAAAAATCTCCGGTCTAAATTGGGCGCACTTTTCCACCGTCCAAACAGATACCTTACACCTCTGGGTAGGTCGGACGGTCTGTTTTGAAGAAGGAAAAATTTGAAACATCGGTATTGTGGTTCCAAATGATTACAACTATGGCGTGTTGCTCTTCCCTTTAAAAAGCTTGAAAAAATATTTTAATTGTTTAAAAGGCTTGAAAAATTATTTTGATTATTAATTCATCGGGGAGAGTAACTTGCCCCCAAAGGAGTCTAATGACATCACGAACAAAAAAGTTTGCATCACGACTATTAATCACAACAATGATTCAAACTATTAAGTATCGTTATCATTGAGCCATAATTAAATCCATTTATGCGGGATTATTTCAAATGTTGTCTATTGATGCCATATTAAAAAAATATAAAATTTCGATTAAATTTCGAATTTTTCGCTTGAATTTAAAAATTCTATCAAGTTCTAGATTTTTTAATACCAAAGCAGGATATAAACTTTGGTGAAAATTCATTAATATTTGTGGCTGCTATAGTGTACACAAGAAATCGACCACATACATAAAGACAGATGGCCATAGCTCCAAAAATAGTCTAAACGTGATCAGGCCTTAAAATATATGTTGCCATCAAAATATCGAATTCGGAAAATTTTATCAAAGCAATACTTTTTCTATACTATATTGTATAGTTTGAGAAAATAAAAATGCAGCACATTTGAACTGTATGATGATTAGTAAAAAATAAATCTGCAAAGAAACTTGATATATGTCAGTGAGGTGACCACAGTTTTTTTCGAAGGCATTATAAACTTCCATCTTCAGGCCAAAAAAACAGGTAGAACAGTATGCGCCCTTAACAAACGCTAAAAATGAACTGGCCAGTTCATTCCAGTTCGTCCAGTTCGTTGACAGTTCTTTTTTAGCGATTGTTAAAGGCGTATACTCTCATACCTGTTATTTTGCCCCAAGAAGGAGACTTAAAAGAAAGCTCGAGACAATTGTTTCCACCCTACTGACATATGCTGCTCTTCAAAGAAGTTTTGTAAATTTTTATTTTGCAAGCAGAAATTTGATTTATTGTAAGATAAGTTTCACCGGAAATATTTATTTTAGAGGCTATGAATGCAGTTTTGCAGCACGGTGTTTCATTTTAAACTTTGGTGGATATTCGGTGAATAAAAAATAATATATGCATATAAACCTCCACCCATTTGTGTAGTGAATACTGAAAGTTGACTTTTCCAATGGCCAGAAGCACATTTGCACATATGTAAGCATTAAGAATAAACCTCTTTGAACCGTGAATAATGTTGCCCGGATGCACAGAAGCAGACGTTTCATATTACAATTACATGCTAAAAGTGGATTACTAACTACTACAAATACCCTAGCATTCTTATGGAAATTACTAATTGAATTATCATTATAATAATATACATGTTTATTATCATGATTCATATTAATTTATAAAGTAGTAATTAATCATTATAAAAATCTTCATTTGTCTTATTTACTCAATTGATAATACTGAAACAGAGGTGAAATGATGGAATCATAAACCAAAAAATTTCGATGCTACTACCTCAAAATAATAAAATAAATAATAAAATGCAATATATCAAGATTGGCTTTTCGAACGACATAGCACACCAGGGTCGAAGTTGGGCACATCACAGCCATTCGTGGTATCTCTTGTAAGTTCGTAGAATTTTCAATTCCAGTTCAGTTACGTCTCGACATTGGTAAAATTATCCTGTATCTCTTGAAATTGCAAGCCATTGAGACGCCACTCCTTTTCAACTCAGCTTTCGAAGTCAGACTCCGCCCTTGACTTTCCATCGAAATAGTACGAGGTATCATTTGATTACCTCGTCTTACTTTGTGTTTTCCCTTCATTTTTCTGACAGTCTGGTTATCAATACCGATCATCAAAAATACTTTTAATTGAAATAGCCCTATAAGATAGCATGTTTTTGTGTTTACATTTTGGCCTTCCTTGAGAGAAGCAGGAACAAGAAAATTAGGTGACTACAGTTGTTTCAAGGTAGTTGTGAGGTTAAAGTTAGGTTAAAAGAAATGCTAAAAGGCGCATCAGATTAAATAAGTATATACCGAATGAAAGAACTGCTATTTGATTTTTGATCAATCCACATTGCTTATGACCTGCAGAAGATGGCTCATAATACCCTTGAAACAATTGTAAACATCTAATTTTTTTTTCTGCCAAGTAAGTACAACTTGTATTTTCACAAGCAACAGTTATTATGATTAATTCTGATGCCGGTCTGTTGTTATATTAATTGCGATGCACATGTGTTGTTTAAGTGGAAACATATCAATTCAATAAGGTGCAAAAGAGCAAACGTGACTGCATTGCAAGGAACGAGGCGAGGTTTGCGGCTGTACATTATCCTGTTGAAAAATGAAGTCTTGATCTCGCAAAGAAAGCTGAAATATTTAAACGAGGATGTATTGTTGGAAACATGCATCCCAGATGTCAATTGCAAGAGGCAACCGCAAATGAAGGGAAATG
This sequence comes from Amaurobius ferox, assembly GCA_951213105.1. Classification (NCBI taxonomy): domain Eukaryota; kingdom Metazoa; phylum Arthropoda; class Arachnida; order Araneae; family Amaurobiidae; genus Amaurobius; species Amaurobius ferox. The sequence continues at coordinate 60,649,758 of OX578142.1, read as the reverse complement.
TCATTACTTGGAGTGAAATATAATTACATAGATTAGCAACTGGCGGTCGACTGATAGGATATTTTTAATTATAGGAAATTTTTTGCGAAAGCACAAGTGTAGTAGAAATCTTTCATCATTGTGGGTTTTTACGTTATGCGCTACGGAGTGCAGAACCAGGAATCAGGAAATATTACACTAGTATGATTTAAGATGCAGAAACCAGGTTATATTGCACTAGTATGATTTAAGCAGCATTAGCGTCTATCGTTAGCTGAGGCAGGCCTGAGAAGCGGAATGATATGTAGTGGACGCAGGGGGGTTTACAACAGTTTGTGATTGAAGCTTTTTGTAATAGTTCAATCTAAGCAACATTGGTATCTATAGTTAGTTATGAACTGACTGAAACATGGGGTGAATACGCAACGAGCGCAGCGTTGTACCTGGCTATCGTGCGGACGTTTTATTCGCGCAATGATCGCTATACAAGTGCAAATATACTTGTCAAGTATGCCTAAAAAAGCGTGCATAATAAGTATAACTGATCATGTAGATGATAAAACTGTACAGTTATTTTTGTCAGCACAGGCAACTGTAACAAATATGTAGTTTATTTCATTCGACGATCAGGTCATTGGAAAAACTATTCAGGCATGCCTGAGTGTATGTAGGATCCTGTCGGCTCTCTCAGCTAATTGGACAAGTGAATTTATTATTTCTGAGTTCATAAAAATTTACTAAAGTAAATACATTCTCTAACAAGACAGCCACGACCGAGCAAAAAAGAAGTAACTTATTCAAAATTATGCCAATCTTTTACTAGAGCTATTACAAATTACGATTTTTCCCCCTTAAATGCCAGCCGGTTGGTCACTGAAGGCGGCTACCCTAACAGCACTTTTTTTCACAGTAACCTAAGGTTTACGTCACACTGTGACTTTGGGACGTCACAGGACGTCGCAGTACGTCTCGGCAATGTCATATTGAGGTCACAGCGAAGTCATTTTGGTCATTTTCATGGTCGTTTGTAACATCGCATATTAACTTTTTTGTGACGTCACATTGTAATTGGCATTGTAATGTCGTCACATAGTTACGTGTTAATTACATTGTGGAAACGTCACAGAATATAGTCACAATGAAGTTGCAATGTTACTAATACGTAACGTCGAATGGAAGTCATAAATATGATGTCACATTGTGACACAGGTGTCAGGTGACTACAACGTCACTGTCACACATGTGACGATCTTTGCTGTGAGGGTAGTAATTAACGTAATATTATATTAAGGTGTAAGAAAAACGTATTCCAATAATTCACAATGTATGATACAAATTATCCTCAATTATATCTTCATGCCTAATTTATTATGCATGTGTACGGAAAGCAAAACTATTCTCATATATAAGCAGTATTTATTATTCTCGTTTTATGCCCGAAGTGATTTATGCTATATTTACAATATTTTCATTCTTTAGGGAAAAAATATATTGCCTTTTCTCCTATACTTTGCTAAGAAATATTTCAAAAAAATATATTTGGAAAGGAGTCAATTCCAATAACAACTGCAAATATTGACTGAAGTTAATACAGCTTATACAAAGCTATCTATGCGTAAAAATTAATGTGAACGGTTGAAATGATGTTGGTAAATATGGTCGTGTTTTATTTTCTTTCAAACATCTTGTTTTGACATTTATTTCTAAAACTCTGCTTTAAGTTGTATATTTATTAGTGAGGTTCAAGTGATATAAACTACTAATACTACAGTTTTTTTTATAAAACGGGATATTTTTATTCACATATATTTTTATCACGGGATATTTTTATTCACATATGCTCATCAATGATATACTATCAATGCTCATTATTGATCAATTATATACGCAATATGATAGTAGGATAATTATAGCCTAGAACAAAGATAAATTTTATCATCAATATTATATTTTGCATGTCAACAAAACCCTGTACTTGATTCCAGACTTATATCTAATAGTCTTATGTACAGGATGTTCGTAAAAGTTGCTAAACGGATTGTTGGATATACATACACTATATACCTGATATACATGAACGGTGAAACTCGCTATATTTTTAATAAAGAATAATAATTAATAATTTCCTCAAAGCGATAGGTATTATCAAATAAATTACATTAAATTAATAGTGTATATATTCTGATTTATTGAATTTTTGACAATTTTGTAACATTTTAGTCCATTTCGAATTGTTTTGTTAATTTTAAGACATTTTTCAAAAATCAACAAGGTCACCAAATATTTTTGGAAATTAGAATAGGTAGACACATCCTATAAAATCATGCAATATTATTCGTTAATTAATTAGTTTGAATTCCAATCCATTCATAAAATTTTAATTCAAAATCCTACTTATGTTTCAATTCTAAATTTCACCAATTTGACGATATTTTTGTTAACTAGGCGTAGATTTGTCAACATTTCCATCAATTCGGCAACATTTTCATCAATTTGGCAACATTAAAAAGAAGTAGCCAAATTTGACACGAACGGCGCCAAGTTTGTCGCTTTAATATACTTAATAACATCAATTTATTAATTAATTTGAATTCTAAACCATTCATAAAATTTTAAATCAAATTCCTACTTTCCTATGTTTTGATTTTAAATATAATCAATTTGGTGTCATTTTTGTTAATTTAGCGTAGTTTCATCAATTTGGCGACAACTTCGTCAATTTGGTGACACTTTTAAAAAGTCGTTAAAGTCGCAAAATTCACCGCTAAGTGGGACAAATGGACAGACAGACACAACCAATTGAAACATAATTAATATTCCTTCCGTTTACTAATTAGTTTGAATTACAATCCATTCAAAACATTTAAAATCTAACTCTTACCTATGTTTTGACAATTGATGAGAAAAGTTAAAGTAACTAAGCGTCTTCCTAACTCAGATTTTTTGCTGGCCATTTCGCAATATTATATATAACGTAAAAATGCATAACCAATACGGCAACTAGTGAACTCAGATGTTAAAATACTTTTCAGCTTTGTAATGCAATGGCTACATTTTTGTGTCAAACATGTATAAGTATTTAAAAGTTTATGCATAAATATGGGAAGACTATAACCAAGAAATTCAAATTTCTTATAGGACTTGTCTTACACATTATGTAAACCTACCACAAAATTTAGTCAAAATCAGGTGAATTTTTCACTATAGAAACGTTTTCAGATAAGGAGAAGAAAACTGTAAGTTTACTAATTTTTTCTGATATTCAAAGGTATGTATCTTTGTTGGTTTTGAAGATACAACGATACAAATTTGGAATAATATTCTAGACTACCACAGACCTTTCCAACGGGCCATTTCAAATTCCTTTAAACACTGTAGTTTAGAGATATATGTATAACGTAGGCATTTTAAAATCATTTCTGTATTACAATGTCCTTATGCCGTGTCATCTTAAAACAATAATTCACGAATATATCAACAAGAAAGATCAATCGTGCATAAAGCATTGATTATGAAACACTTTCCAACTGCAATGCAATTTTATTTAAACATCTCTAAATTGCGATACATTCAGCGGTAATATTTTTAAAATTATTACAATACTACAATAATTTATTATATTTGAAAACTTAAAACTTCATCGAAAATAATTAACTTCATTCAAATGACGTCATTGAAATATAAATTGCCTGGATCTCTATGTAAAAGCAGTAAATATTTCATTCATGCATTTTCATTCCATTCCTTTCATTCATCACAATACTACAATAATTTGTTTTACTTAAAAACTTAAAACCATGAAGGTAAAAGTAAATTAACTCTATGCTTAAAACTTAATAGAAAAAGTCAGCTATAAAATCGTCTGCTTCTCTATGTAAAATCAATGAACGTGTCATTCATATCAACTATATTGCAGACTATGGAGCTAAATAATTTTGCCTTAAAGAAATTCAGCAATTCTTATACAACTCATCTTACTGTTGGCACTTTTCGGGCGCGGTAGCCCTGTGGTTTGCGCGCTGGATTTGCACGCGGCCACAACTGCCGCCATGTTCATGCGGAGTACGATCATGTTAAACATGTGGATCCGTAAGTCCTTCCGAGAGGTTGGTGGTAGGGAAAAGAAGGACGGTCCCTATGGATGCCTCCACCACTGGGTTCCGGTCTAAATTGGGTGGCACTTCCCGGCCGTCGAAACGGTTACCTTACACCTTTCTGGTAGGTCGGACGGTCTGGGTCTCAACAACAACCCATCTTACAGCTTGATGTGTTTACATTCTCCATAAGTGAAAATTAGACTTCGTTGTAGAAATAATCAAAGTTTGATAATCATGTAAACTCAAATATATTGTAATTGCGTTGTTTCAGAATATAGATGCACATAAATTAAGCAAAAATAAGCGGTTTTAGTACGGAAACAACATTAAATATAAACTAAAAAGAACTTTAACAAGAAAGATCAATCATGCTTAAAGCATTGATTATGAACTTTCCAACTTCAATGCAATTTTATTTAAAAAAGTCGAAAATGCAATACATTCCTCGGTAATATTTGAAAACTTATCACGATACTACATTGATTTATTATATTTGAAAACTTAAACATTCATTGAAAAAAATGAACTTCATTCAAAAGACGGCATTGAAATATAAATTGCGTGGTTTAAATATCTCTAAAATGCAATACATTCCACGGTAATGTTTTTAAATCTATCATAATACTACGATAATTTATTATATTTGAAAACTTCATCGAAAACAACTGAAATTAATTCAAATGACGTCATAGAAAAAATAACACGCCTGGATCTCTCCATAAAAGCAGGATTTCATTCATAACTTTCTCCATTTCATTCATCACAATACTATAATAATTTATTTTATTTAAAAATTAAGACCATGGAGCTACAATTCATAAACTTTATGCTTAAAACTTCATCGAAAAATATCGTCGTTCTGTTTATAAAATCAATTAATATTTCATTCATATCAGCCATGCAGACTCCATGGACTGAATTATTTTGTGTTAAAGAAATACAGTAATTCTAATACAACTCATTCTACATATTTTGCTGTTTACATTTTACATAGGTGAAAAATAGGCTTAATTGTAGAAATAATCAAATTTGAATGAGAATTTAAACTCAAATATATTGTCATTGTGTTGTTTTAGTATGTAGATGCACAGAATTTAAGCAGAAATAAAGTAGTTTTAGGATGGATACAACACTCAATATGAATTAAAAAGAACTTTAAAAAATCACGAATTTGAAACAAGATGGATGCCATATCTCATTTTGAAGTGGGTCATGTGATCGTTTAATATCATGGTCACGTGATCGTTTCATATAAGATGTGTAATTATTATTTTAATTTTTATTTAAAAAACTACTAAATATATTTAGCTGAATTTTTTTTTATATATTTTATGGAACAATTTGACTATTACCTAACATTTTCGAAGCAATTTGTGAATTTTAAATCCGCTTAAAAAATGTTAGAAAAATTAGGTCCCATAGGGCTCAATGTATTTCATTTTTTCAACCCGGGTTCAATCCAAAACTAATTGTGTGATATTATTCATTTATATTCCCATAGGTCCTACAGACCGTCTGAACAACATACTAAAATTTCATTTTGATTAAGTCATTTTTACGGCAGTTATCGTGCTAACGGACAGACAGACAGACAGACAGACAGAATGAACAAAGTCATAAACACTTTTCAACTTTGTTGTAAAGTGTTAAAAATCAAGATTTTGACACAATATAGATGTCACATTTTATTTTGAAGTAGGTCACGTGATCTCTTCACATAATATGGGTGCAATTAATATTTTCATTTTTATTTAAAAAACTGCCGAATATGTTTTGCTGAAATTTTTTCATATTTTTATGGGATAATTTAAATATTTCCTAAAACTTTCGAAGCAATATGTGAATTTTAAATTCGCTTAAAAAATGTTTGAAAAATTAGGTCCCATAGGGTTCAATGTATTTCATTTTTTCAACCCGGGTTCAATCCAAAACTAATTAGGTAATATTATTAATTTACATTCCCATGTGTTCCATAGACCGTCTGAATAACATACTAAAATTTTGTACCGAACGAACAAAGTCATAAACACTTTTCAACTATGTTGTAAAGTGTTAAAAACGAATTTAATAACTTTACCATTTCCATTACATATTTAATTTTAAGGCTTTTGAGCACAGATATAAGGATAAATCATGAAAACGAAAGGTATTAAAACTGACGAAAAAAATTCGTAAGTCTAAGGATAAGAAATCTGATTTTGGGAAGCAACAATCTGTTTAAATTTGCATTTCCGAACTATTCTCCAATGTCTAACTGGTCCATTTATCTTTGGTAAATATTTTTATTAAGCAGATTTCTGCGAATTTTGCAGGTAAAAAATGATGCTTTTTAACACTTTACAACAAAGTTGAAAAGTGTTTATGACTTTGTTCATTCTGTCTGTCTGCTGTCTGTCTGTCTGTCTGTCTGTCCGTTAGCACGATAACTGCCGTAAAAATGACTTAATCAAAATGAAATTTTAGTATGTTGTTCAGACGGTCTGTAGGACCTATGGGAATATAAATGAATAATATCACACAATTAGTTTTGGATTGAACCCGGGTTGAAAAAATGAAATACATTGAGCCCTATGGGACCTAATTTTTCTAACATTTTTTAAGCGGATTTAAAATTCACAAATTGCTTCGAAAATTTTAGGTAATAGTCAAATTGTTCCATAAAATATATAAAAAAAAATTTAGCTAAATATATTCAGTAGTTTTTTAAATAAAAATTAAAATAATAATTACACATCTTATATGAAACGATCACGTGACCATGATATGAAACGATCACATGACCCACTTCAAAATGAGATATGGCATCCATCTTGTTTCAAATTCGTGATTTTTTAAAGTTCTTTTTAATTCATATTGAGTGTTGTATCCATCCTAAAACTACTTTATTTCTGCTTAAATTCTGTGCATCTACATACTAAAACAACACAATGACAATATATTTGAGTTTAAATTCTCATTCAAATTTGATTATTTCTACAATTAAGCCTATTTTTCACCTATGTAAAATGTAAACAGCAAAATATGTAGAATGAGTTGTATTAGAATTACTGTATTTCTTTAACACAAAATAATTCAGTCCATGGAGTCTGCATGGCTGATATGAATGAAATATTAATTGATTTTATAAACAGAAGGACGATATTTTTCGATGAAGTTTTAAGCATAAAGTTTATGAATTGTAGCTCCATGGTCTTAATTTTTAAATAAAATAAATTATTATAGTATTGTGATGAATGAAATGGAGAAAGTTATGAATGAAATCCTGCTTTTATGGAGAGATCCAGGCGTGTTATTTTTTCTATGACGTCATTTGAATTAATTTCAGTTGTTTTCGATGAAGTTTTCAAATATAATAAATTATCGTAGTATTATGATAGATTTAAAAATATTACCGTGGAATGTATTGCATTTTAGAGATATTTAAACCACGCAATTTATATTTCAATGCCGTCTTTTGAATGAAGTTCATTTTTTTCAATGAAGGTTTAAGTTTTCAAATATAATAAATCAATGTAGTATCGTGATAAGTTTTAAAATATTACCGAGGAATGTATTGCATTTTCGACTTTTTTAAATAAAATTGCATTGAAGTTGGAAAGTGTTTCATAATCAATGCTTTAAGCATGATTGATCTTTCTTGTTTAATTTATGTAATGAAATATTAAAGAATAATCTACTAAATGAAAGTTTTACTTTACAAATGCTGTGTGAAAAGTAGGATTTTGAATTTTCCCAGATATACTGCCTAAAGATATGAAACTAATTTCATAAAATCCTGCACTTCTAATTAGAGTTTTCGTTAACGTGCAGTAACGCACAATTTGTGCAGAACAGAAAAAAATATATGCAGCACGTAATTAGAATTTATGCATTGTAAAAAAGGGCTTCTTATTAATTTGTTTTTCAATGTTACTGTTGGGATTTACAGATATATATTTTTATAATGATTAAATTTGTTTATTCTTATCAACGTAAACGTTTAAATAAATTTCATAAGTCCGTGCTGATAGACTTTTCCATACATACTAACGAACATACTAAAGGATTTCTTTGGAGCAATGATAGCACCGACAATGTTTTCAATGCTTTAAAAATTATGAAATATATTCTTGATGTCCATTAATTAGGCATATGTCACTAATTGCATAGATGGATTAATATGAATACGAAATACAAAATACAAAATATATGTTATCGTTTTCATAATGATGTAATATTTTTTATATTATGCATGTCATTAATTACAAAAAATAATTACATTTTAATTATCTTATTCATTAAATATTCAACTCTTCTAAAATCTTAGAACTAATAATAGTTGATTTAGTATATTGATTTATAAATTATGCATATTAACTATATTACAGGTTATACCAAAGTACGATTGAAGGTTGTTATCGAATAATGGCTGTAACGAATGACAGCTGTAGCGAATAAAATCCTTCGATCCCGTTATAACCTACCAATGGTGTTCGTTATAACCGAGTTCCACTGTACTCCGTTTGACGTTACATAAAATGTTATAAATGTAAATTTATTATACAGAGCATACTGAAACTGTCGTTGAGACTTTCTTGATCGTCGGCTATCGTTATCGTTAAATTTTAAATATTTTATTGTTGTGAATATGTAACTGAAAGTTACATATTTACGCATCACTGACGGGATGAAAGAGCTTTTTAAGTCGGATCCATAGGCTGAAGAACATCAGCGAACAAGGGAAGGAGCACCAATAGCTGTATTACGCCTGCGTTACACGTACGACTAAAGCTTCTACATGGAGAGTTAGGACATCCACCATTTTGAATCTTACTAGCTTATTGGTGTGCTATTGCGCTAGAACTCGATATCGTGCATTGTTGTATAAATTCGCAATAAAATGGGACAATGCTCGGCAGTAAATTGCTCTAACTCTCTAAATTTATACGAACGTTTAGATTCCCGAAAGAATAGGAAAGAAGGAAATGGATAAATTGTGGAAAAGATCCATCCAAAAATATCGTCTTTCGACACTATCAGCGATAAGTGCGCCAAAATAGATGCGTTCCACTGAGATCAGCAAGGAGATTTTGGAAATCAGTGGTGCTGGTTCATACTCCTTGAAGACAAAGCGTTTGTCACTTTGATTCAACGTGACTGCCATAGGTTAGTCTGTGTTATAGAAGCTCTGGGTGGGACGAAGGAATTCCAAAGTGATCTCCAGCGGTTAGATGCGATTAATAAATGGCAGCGATAAGGTTTAGACCCTGAGCTTTGGGGATTGTCGAGCTTCAGTTAGCAGATGCTACGAGAACTGCAGTGTTCGCCGGCCGGGTTAAAGAAGCTCGCAAATTGATCTCTGGGCTTGATGAGGGTCAGCGAGCAAGGTGTGAACCCTCAATAAGATTATTACGCAAAAAGCATTACCATTGGTTGGATCGGAGTCTTTCTCTGTTCGGCTTGATCGGGTGGCTAGTTCATCCTGCTTCGTGCTGGGGTTCAAAACCTTTTTCTCGGAAGGAGATTCAGATGGTCAGCCTTTTTGGTGAGTCCTCCAGTCTGGATCGCGGAAAGAACATTACCAATCAATAAGATTACCATCAAGATATTACGCCTGCGTAACAGGCGGCACGAAAGGGCTCCCTAAGTCGGAGCTGGAGAGTAGGGACAAAGTCCTCCGACTTGCGAAGAGACTTACAAGAGTTTGTGAGCATCAGCGAACAGTGTAAGAGTCCATAGTATTATATAAAATGATTAAAATGATATATTAAATAATTTCTTTTAAAACGAATATAAAAAATATTTGTTCTTTCTTTCCAATCTATGTCCTTAAATGTGTAATAAATATTCTCCATAGCTTTTCTTCTAAATATCTGTTGAATATTCAATTACGTCCCTAACCAAGAATTAACTAATTAAGAAAATATTTATTACCGGTCTGGTAGCACACCTGACTAAGCTAACATAAAAAATGAACCAAGAACATGGTGTTAAAGTACTTCAAAGTTTAAATGAATTTTATCTCGCGGTTCAATTTAATTAAGTATTAATTACATAGGACACTTAATGGGAAAGTGCTTAGTGAAGAAAAATTGTAAGATACATAGGTGGAATTTTTTTTTGTATAGAATTTTCAGGCTGCTTCGGTCGGTAAAGAAGAAAAAAGCTAAGTAGTTAGTGGTATAAAGCGAAAAAGGTTTTCATATCAATATATTGCGAAATTTAATAAGTATTTCCGTGGAAAACACATACATGTGCAGAACTTTTAAATGTGTAGAAACTATACATATTAATATATTTAGAAAATATTATTTTACCTTGGATTTATTTACCTTTCAGGGCAAAAAACAAATTATTGTCCGTAAATTACGATTAATCTTTTTTTTTTCTGACAATATTTTGCTTGCAATAAAATTGAATCCCCTGAATTGAAAATTGATAGTTGAACATATATAATGAATATATTATTAACGTATTATTTTAATTTGGATTTATTTTCCTTTTATAGCAAGAAGCAAACTATTGTCCGTAAATTACGATTAATCTTATTCACTGACAATATTTTACTTGCAATAAAATTGTATACCCTTAATTGAATAAATAACAGTTGAACATACATAATGGATAACCGCTTAATGAAATATCAGAAACACTTAATATAATACTGCCATATACATCCATTTATCTTGTATAATGCTAAATTCAAGCTGTTCGGTGTGGTGCAGAATTTCAGCTGCTCAGTAGGATAAATGTGTTATTTTCCCTCTACATCTCTTACTAACTTCACTTTGGACTCATTGTCGCTTCGTAGAACATATTTTTTTCTCCGTTCCCAGAGGAAGTAGAGAAATAAAATTAGAAACATTGTTTTATCTCACAAAATTGGTCAAATTTGATTTTCATTGATCAAATTTTCCTACCATTAACGTCATGTCATTTACTTGCGCCATGTTTTAAAGGCTCATTCAGGGCTCCCAGATCACTTAGAGAGCTGAAACTCGGCACTCTGTTTTATCTCTTGGGGCATTTTTATTCGTCACATTTTTACGTCATCACGTTACGTCATTTACGGACATCCCATTTACGGGCTTGTTCTCGACTCCCGGTCCACGTAGAGAGCTAAAAAGTCGACACACAGTTTTTTCTCACGGATCATTTTCATCTATCGAATTTTGACGTGATTGCGTTCGGTCATTACGTTATTTACGTTCATCATATTTTAATGGCTTGTACTCAGCTCTCAGAGCACGCAGAGAGTTGAAAATTGGAACGCAGTTTCAACTCTCGAAACATTTCATGTATCATACTTTTACGTAACATTGTTATGCAATTTATGTTTACTACATTTCTACCAATTCCATATATGTTATTTTAGAATTAATGTTCAATGTTTTCAGTTAAAATGATCTCATTGCTCTAACGCGTCGATCCATGTACAATACTGCTTAGGTTTGAACGTAAATTACGTCAAAAAATAAAAAATAAAAAGTGTAAAATAAATTATGAGGAAAAAAGTTTCCAAGTGTCCTCCCCTACGCAACACGTTCTTTATTTCGGCCCAGACCATCCAACCCATCCGAAGGTGTAAGATATCTGTTTGGACGGCTGGGACAGATGCATCCAATTTAAAACGGAACACACTTGGAGCGGCATCCATAGCGACTGTACCCTCCTTCCCCTACTAACAACCTCTCCTCAGAAGGACTTTCAGACTCACACATTTAACGTGCCCGTACTCTGCGTGAACACGATGGCAGTTTGAGCAGAAAAAGTCAGGAATAGAACTCGAGTCCTCCGAGTGCAATCCTCGTTCTCTAACCACAGGGATAACCCCCCCCCCTTCCCTCTTACACACCACTGGCGTACAGAAAAGCACATATGAATTTTAATCACCCTCAAAATTTAAATATATTGAGAGTGTAGGCAGATTTAATTCTGAACCATATATAAATCATGACATTAGACATGTTTGATATTAAGCAAAAACATCAAATGGAAATGAAGGTATATGTAAATTCAATTCAATACAATACTACACAAATCTTATCATTATCTAACATTGATATTATGCAAAATTTTCGAAACTACTTTATCTGTTATAGTATCATTTTAAATCGAATCTGTCCACACCTTCAATTTGGTTCCAGTTTGTGTGTGATTAAAGTTGATATTTTAATTTTCCGTGCACCACTGCTGTGTTGGAGAAGATATTGAAATACTTATTTTTCTCATATTTTTTATTAGATAATTTTCTTAGCTTTCTTATAGTAAGGATTGAATCTCTCAGATTTTATAGTGTTAAAATATTTTGGCGCTCTACTCGTTCTTTTTGTGTGAAAAGCTGTACTGGAATTAAATTTACTTACAATATTTTGCTTGAAATAAAATATAATGATGATAATCAAGAAAAATGCAGCTGAGCCTGCATAATGAAATATCAATTAAGGGAATATCACGAATATTATATTATTGTGCACTCGTATACACACATTAGTCCTATAAGAGTTTAGGAACAAGACAAAGTCGTCATGTTCAATGCTAGAAAGTGTATATTAGACTTAACGTGACAAACCCCTATTTCCAGGGTGTATATCTCAATCAAAAAAAAAAATAATAATTCATTATTTCTTTAAAGCGGATGACTCCAGATGAATAATATTTCCTATCGGTAAGGAACCGATTTGTGCGAAAATCGCTCAAAATGGTGCTTCAACATTTAATAACTACAAAACTAATTTGAATTATAAGAAAAATATCGATTAGGGTTTTCTCTCTCGGGAACCAAGGTACACCTGGGCGCCAAATTTCATGGCTGTACTGAAGTTCCGCTACAGACGGCACCAACAGGCATAAAAACAAGCATATTTTATTATTATAAGCAAAACTGAAATTAGATATTAATCTTTATTTCCAAAATTAAAATCCAGTTTCTATATAAATTCAATTAAAGACGAAAATATTCCACATTTTTCAAAAATGTATGCCCTTTCTAGATTAAATTTTAATTCGCATTCTCAAATTCTTAAAAGAATTCACAAATGACCAATATTTTTCGTATTTTTATGTAAACTATTTTAAATCTTCGCTATTTTGGCATTAAATGTCGGAAAAAAAGAAAAAAAACTAAAACTTCTAATCTCTGTCATATATACTGTTAAAGACTTGTTAATATGTACCATAACATAATAACATGCTATCCAAATAACAAATGATAATTATCATTTATTAATGCAGACTAAAAAACTATTTCTTTTATTTAATTCATTATACATAATTTTTAAATTTATAAATGTAAAATAAGCTTCCTGGTATTAGAATGTCAAGTCTTAAATGTTATAAAATAAAATAAAGTACTGCATATTTTTAAAATTCTTTATGCTCAAACATGGAGAATAAAAATTATTTTATATTGTTCACGTGATAACTTACGGATTAAATTCTAATTCTATTGAGTAGGAAAGAATTAATTGGAAATAGTTTGATTGGGACTTTTTATTTCAGGCCAGTTTAATGAAAAATGTTGTTTAATAAATTTAAATGCTTGGTTATTTGAATTAAATACTAATAAAAAACCGACAGATAATTTCAATGTTATAAAATCTGATGTGGACAGCACATGACTTTTCTTGTATAATGCAATGAAATTACTTCTTTTACAGTGAAAAAATTATGTATAAGATACATGGCACAGTGTTCCTAATGTTGAATTGTACATTTGGCGCTTTTCTGGATGACAACAAATAAAACTATTTCATACCCAATGAACTTATATTTCACTCAACTCTAAATTAACTATTATCAACATTGATAGCATCCTCAATGTACAATATAGTCCATCAAAATATTTTAATAATAAATTCATCAATTAGGCATCATTTTAATTAACATTTATTATTTTTCAATTTGGCGATATTTTTGTCAATCTGGAGGAGAAATAGCCGAATTGGCGATATTTCGGTAGATTATTCATCAAGTTCGTCAAATGTATCGCTAAATGTTACAAATAAACAGAGAGAAGAATATTTCTTATGTACTAGAAGGTATGCTCGTCATATGACGGAATTAAAATTTTACAAAATATTACCTACCATTTAGCGCCATTTATATCAGTTTGGAAACATTTAAATAGTTGCCGAGATGGCGACATCCATCAAAATTTATGGACAAGTATTATGGACAGACGGGCGGAGAAATGGATTATTCTCATAATCTAATCTTATGTTCTTTCCGATATACTATTTAATTTTCATCAATTATTAGTCGTTTTCATTAATTTAGCGTTATTTTTATTAATTTGGCGATATTCTTTCAGTTTGGCGATACTTTTATCAATATGGAGAATTTTCACAATTTGGTGACAATTTTAGCAATCTGGCGACATTTTAATCAATTTGGCCACATTTAAAAAGTTGGTATGTTGGCGATATTTTGCCAAAATTCTGCTAAGCGTTACAGACGGAATAATTGGTTATTCTTATATTAGATTCTTATATTATTTCCAAGATATTGAATTTTCATCAATTAGTTGTCATTTCCATTGATTTGACGTCATTTTTATCAATTTGGCGACATTTAAAAAAGCCGTCAAGTTGGCGGCATTTCGCCAAATTCCTCGTCAAAATCTCGCCAAGCCTTACAGACGGAAAAATAAGTTATTCATATAGTGGATAAATGACTATTGGTGTCGAATACAAAACTGTTGCCCAAAGTATTTTTTGTCATGAATGGAACGAGCTAGATCCACGCGAATGATGTCAACAAATTTATCGCATAATTTATCGCACATGTGAAAATTGAACATATTTCACAAAAGTTAATATTTTTTTTTATTTCATATGATTTTATGATATTTTTTTAATGTGCAATATCTCGAGAACAGTTCATGCTAGCGTTCTAAAATTTGTGTCAATCGTTTCCTAATGAAAAATTACATAAGACATGACTATTTTCATAACTTCATTGAAAGTTTTGATTTTTTCAAAATTTCACTCGAAAATTTGGGATTTTTCCGAGCATTCGATTGCGTTTAAAACAATAGGCTTCCACTATTCACGGATTGTAATTTGTGTACCAAATTTCGTTCGAATTCCTCCATTCGTTCATCAGATATCGTCCCCACAGACTCATTGACACACACAGACAGACATCCTCTCAAAAACATTTGATTCGTGTTCAAGGATGCTTGAAACTTACTCTTCTGTCGAAAACACGAATTCGAATTTCCGACCCCGTCACAATACTTTCCTTATACAATATACTATATATATATAAAGAAAGTAATAAAATTGCGATTATAGATATCTATTTTTACTTTCCTTATATAATATGTATAAGGAAAGTATTGTGACGGGGTCGAAAAATCGGGTTCGAATTTTTGACGGGAGAGCAAGCATCCGTGACTACGAATCAAACGTTTTTGAGATGGTGTGTATGCGGGAGACGATATCTGACGAACGAATGGAGCGATTCGAACGAAACTTGGTACAAAAACTGCAATCTGTGAATACTGGAAGTCTATTGTTATATACGCAACCAGATGTTTTGAACTCCCCTAAATTTTCGAGTGAAATTTTAAAAAAATCATCAAAAAATCAAAGCCTCTCATAAAGTTACTCAAATCATCACTCCTTATGTACTTTTCATTAGAAAACGATTGACACAAATTTTAGAACGCCAACACAACTTGTTCTGGAGATATTGCAAATTTTCCAAATAAATTTATGAAAAATCACGCAAAATTAGAAAAAATATTTTTATCTATTATGAAATATGCAACTATTCATTTCTTATGTAATTTTACATTAGAAAACAGTTAACACAAACTTTAGAACGCTAACATGACCCGTTCGCGAGATATTGCACATTTTTAAAATAAATTTATCAAAAATTTATATAAAATAAAAAGAAAAAATTAACTACTGTGAAATATGTTCACTTTTCATATGTACTATCATGCGATAAATTTGGTGAAATCATTTTCGTGGAACTAGAATGATCTATTCATGAGAAAAGATACTTTGGGTAATACTTTTTTATTTGGATGCCAATAGTCATTTATCTGCTATAAGAATAACTTATTTCTCCTTCTATAACACTAAGAGATATTTTGGCCAGGAATTTGGCGGAATGCCGCCAACAGGGCGAATTTTTTAATTGTAGCAAAATTAACGAAAATGCCGTCAAATTGATAAAAGTGCCGTCAAATTGATAAAAATGACGCTAAATTAATGAAAATGACTACCTAATTGAAAACTTAATATCTTTGAAAGTATATAGGAATCTACCATAAGAATAACCTATTTTTTCATCCGTAACGTTTGACAAAATTTTGGTGAAGAATTTGCCGGCATATCTCTAATTTGCTGACTTTTCAAATGCTACCAAATTGACGAAATTTGGTAGCATTTAAATTTTGGTAGCATTTGGTAATTTGGTAGCGCTACCAAATTACCAAATTGTCAACATTACGTGTCTTCTGAAACAAAAAGCATCTCCGTAAACGGGTTTCCGTAGGCGGCAGACAGTAACAACTGTTTGCTCATCTGCCGTTTCCATTCCTTTTATTCCGCGCTCTAATCACATTACATGCTTGCATTGCAGGTCATTAACATACATCGGCCAGCTGCTTTTGTCTCGCAATTTGCATAATTATACGGCAAAAGCTTCATGGTATTGCATTTTCTATGTCGGATAATATATATATACATATATATATATATATGTATATATATATTAGAAATGTGTAATAATAAAAAAATAATAATAATAATTCAAGTAATATTAACATCACCATAGAAGCAAATTCACTGCCATAATGCCGATAAGAGAAGAGAACAGCACCAGCCCAAATTCGATGATTAGTTCAGAGTTAAATTCCTCCTCAGGTCTGAGTATTTAACTCTAACTAACCCAAACACCTGCCTGTTTCAGATAGAGCAATAGTACATTACTATAAATGCTCCAACCCAGACTACAAGCATCAAAAATGAAAAAATGAAAGTAGGATACATTAAGAAAATTTGTATTACCATGCGGCATGAACCCTTCTTCTTCCACCACGTGTATACACGATTAACCTCAACAGCTTAATTATCTAGAAACACCGGAATGAACTCGTCGAAATTCTACCAGGGAGGCAATATGAACGTTCACAGTAATACTCCCAGATCCGTCCAGTGAGTCTACGTAGGAGACCAGACAAGCAATTCAGAATATGAACATCCCATATAAGCAATCCTGAATATAAACATGAATCAAAGATGAAAATTCTTACTAAACAGGTAATTCATAGGAAGACTAGATAAACGAGAATGCCACTATACACCATTATAAGGGCGCTCAAATCGTAGTTTCAATACTGGCAAAAGTTACAATTTTTTTGCGAAAATAAAATTCAAAACATTAATGTTAATGCATCTTATTTTCCGATTTTATGATTTTTCTAATTTTTTGACTTAGTTTATATGTATATATATATATATATATATATATATACACATATATATGTATATATGTATATGTATATATATATATATATATATAAAGAAATACAATCCCAAAAAGAATGAAATTCAAGAAAGAGAAAGGCGCAAATTGCCGCACTATCAAAGACTTGAAATATAAGATTTAAAATGAAAAAAGAAAATATATAGGTGGAATGATTGTGTTTACAGGGTTGCAGAAAGGTCAAGGGGGATTGCGACCCCTATTTCCTGGTTAGAAGCTAGCTTTGACTTCATGAAAACGCTCCCAGAGACTCTGCACGCCCGAAACAACAATCGATCATGCCCGTGGGGAAAAAATGGCCGAATCCCAGACAACATAAAAATGATCAAAATAACAAAAATTGGAAATTTTACTAACCAGCAAGACGAGAATCATGGAAGAGTTGCATAAAGCGTATAAACTTCGAATAGGAAAGCATACATAAAAAAGTCGCGTTTAACTTATAGAGCCATCTGGATGTGCATCAATCAGATAATCCTAGGTAAGAGTTGAGTTGTATTGTATGATGTCGGATAAATTAACATAATTTTTATCACTATAATTTCTGCAAAAAACATCATAATAGTGCTGTACAAAGCGGAAGGGATATGATTGTTCCAGAGTTCCGTTGATTAAATGCATCATGCATTTATTAAATTCTGTAATAGATGAGTTTAATAATATGTATCTGTTCAAGTGATTTACGATTAAATTACGTTGTACGTTTAAACTCAAGTTGGTATTCTAGTGGGTAAAATAATTGATCTTGCAGTCATATGGATGTCTCTTGTCAAATAATTTATAACATAATTTCTGTTCGAAATTATAATAAATAGTGATGTCAAGGAAATCAACTGTTCCTACATTCGCCTACACTTTCATCTGCGAATTCGCCTACATTTTCATTTGCGAATAACTAGCTTCTAACCAGGAAATAGGGGTCGCAATCCCCCTTGACCTTTCTGCAACCCTGTAAACACAATCATTCCACCTATATATTTTCTTTTTTCATTTTAAATCTTATATATATATATATATATATATATATATATATATATATATATATATATATATATATATATACATATATATACATATATATATATATATATATATATATATATATATATATATATATATATATATATATATATATATATATATATATATATATATATATATATATATAATATATATATTTATATACATATATATACATACATATATATATATATATATATATATATATATATATATATATATATATATATATATATATATATTTATTTATATATTTCTCTATATATTACTCTCCATCAGTCTACATTAAACTCACCTTCAAATTACCCTAACTTATAACACAGTATTACATTTTCTCGAAATGTTTCGTTTTTGTTTCGATTTGCTGGATGTTTTGTTAACTGACTGACAATATCTTTCTATGTTAATATCAGTCATTCTCCATATTTCTTTCGCCGAAGACTGATTGTTGCAGACATTGTTCAGAAAAGACAATCAATCACGATCGAGACGAGCTGTCGTCCCTCTCGGCGAAAACTCTTTCAAACCACATATGAATAATTCATTCGTAACACGTAGTTAATTTAATGAAAGTTAGCCTTTGAAGTTTTCTTCACGAATTCTTCTTGTGTAAAATCAGAAAATTTGCCCCTACGTGATCAGAAATTATAAGGCGGGTATGGGAAAACTAACTGCTACCCGTCGAAGAATTTTATTAATTCCATTTAAATATGCTCCGGACGCGATATATTATGTTAATGAGGATGATTAGTAATGAACTTGGAGAAACAGCAAACTGTCAATACGATGGCGTTCTGGAGAAGTTAATGCAAATTTATCGTGCCATTGTCATTAATGTCACGTCAATGAATTTATCGTCGTGTCTTAGCTGATAGAAATGTACATGGAGTTCGAATATATTATGTATATGGACAAATAAAGAGTTCCTATAAAAGTCCTTAAGTCCTTTAGTCCCAAATAACTTTGTAGGTGTTTAAGGCAGGAAATGTACGCATTACGTCTGCTTATAGTAAATTGAATTTAACGGACCAAATAAAAGTACTTGCAAAGCCCCAAGCTGAAAATTGAAAAAAATAGGATAAGGAACTCGGCAACAAAGCGAGATCGACAGCAAGGGTCGATTACAAAGTTTTACAGAATTGTACATTAAGTAGGAAACGAGTATTGAAATATTTACAAAATTGCGATTATATGCAAATTTGCATATGAGCAAATAAAGAAGTTCCTATAAAAGTCCTTAAGCACCTGAATAGGGTCATAAATAATAAAATGAGAAATAATTAAATGAAAGAGTCTTCTATGGTTTCAAATGATGTAAAAACTATTTTTTTATATAGAACTTTTATGCTTTTATCATCTCTTTTGTATACTTATTTCGTACACTCATACGAATTTTCAAAAAACAAAACAAAAGTGGCATAGCTAAAACCAGAAATGGAAATCCTTAGTGAACCCCTATACTTCTTTTGGATTTCGATGTTGAATCCATATATATCATCATCTAAATTCTATCTGTAGCCAATTTTGAGAAATAAATGTTCCACGGTATTCTTTTAAACCGAAAATGAACTAGTAAATGTAAAAACATCCTTTTTTGGGGGGAGGGGAGAGGGAAGCCTTAATTTATAACTCATTAGGAGCAGCTTTGATGGAAGCAAATCATAAGAAACATTAGAGCAATCATAACGCTAAATAAAAAAAAACATTTTAGTTTGTCGGCAAAGCACAAATTACATTGACATAAGGAATATTGTCTTAAACCATTGAGCTTAATTTATACAGTTAAATTAGGAACTTGGCAGTGTTTAACGTTTCATTATCACATCTTAAACTTTTTTCTTTTATATGTACCGTAGCGAAGCTAAATATTGGACTCATTTTTTTTTAATTATCTTACAACGATGGGATTTTTGCTCGTTATTTAGCAGAAAAATTCCATTTTTACAGAATACGCCATATTTAATAGATGAATATGTTCCAGTAGAATAAACTATGGTCAAAATTTCAGCTAAGACGTAGGAAAGTATGTTAAAAATACCACCAAAAAAGTTGAAACAGACATACATCCACACTGAAACAGACAAACAAACACACATCGGTCATAATGAGATAAATAAAAACTTTTAAAAGTAACTGGAAATGAAAATCCTTAATAAACTCCCCTCACCCTATTCTCCTTCAGAGTTTGATGCTGAATTCAGAGTAGCAATCGTCTGAACTCCATCTACAGCAGCACATCTTTAGAAATAGTTGTTTCAATGAAAATGCATTTGGATTTTAAATGGTAAATGCATTAGAAGTGTAAAACTTTAGTGAACCCATCCCTCTACTCCGGAATTTAATGCCGAATCTATATCACACATTATCTAAGCTGCATTTGGAGTAAATAGCAAGAAATATATATTTCAAAGAAAAAGCAAATTTTTGAATCGGAAGTGATATCTCCAAAACCGAAATTTGAAACCCTCATTGTGTGCCACTTGAAACCTTTATAGTGTGCCACTTGAAACCCTTATAGTGTGCCACTTGAAATCCTTATAGTGTACTACCTTACCTCCTCAGAAAATTGAAGCTAGTTCTATATCAGTCCTAATCTAAGTACTATATCTGTAGCTAATCCTCAGAAATAGAAGCGTCAAGGAAAATTTTAAAACTGGAAGTGAAACATTTTAGAGAACCAAGCTGCCTCCTCTGGAATGTCATGCTGATTTCATATCAGTCATCTTCTACGAACTGTCCACTATAGTAAATAGATATTAAAATGGAATCTGACCGAAACCGGAAAAAAATCAAAAGTCAACAACTTTTGTATACCAGTAAATTCCCTCCCGAATTTCTAGTTAAATTTATATGATATCATTTATACAAGTTCTATCTATAGCCAATCATGAGAAATAAATATTTTAAATAAAAATAAATGTTTTGAGCGGGAAATGGAAATAAAACCGTAAATGGAAATTCTTAGTAAACCCCCAACCTCCTTCGGAATTTATACTGAATCCTATATCAGTCATCATTTAATATCAATCTGTAACAGATCTCAATAAATTGATATTTCAGGGAGAAATTATTAGTAAAAGTAATAGTATGCAAAATTTTTGACATCAAAAATGATTTTATTTTTAAAATGAAAAATATTGAAGTAAATTAAAATAAGTCTGTGTTTCATGTATTATATTTTACTGTAAAACTGAAATCTGTTAATTTGAACATTGAAAAACGAATTTACCTGTTGAATACATTAGCTTCCTACAACAAATTATTTTGTACTGTTTACCAGTTAAGTTGCGAAACCCAGGGTGGCTTAGAAGGCTGAATCTTTGCCCACTTACTGTATCGACTTAGGTACAGAACCTACAGGAGCTGGATTTTTGATAAACTAACCCGGGGGAGGAGGGGGGTCTCGAAAAGACTTGTCAGGCCCTATAGACGCCATTTCGGTGACCTAGAAAGCTAAAACTTTGTACACATATAATATAAATCATTTGACAAAACATAACACAGACGGGTTTTCCATTTATCTTCTGGCGGCGAAGAAGCTACGATTTTTTATAAGATTTTTCACTACTTCCAGAAGTCCCCTTGGTGACCTAGAAGGCTTAATCCTTGCCACTTATTCATTATTTAATTATTTGCCACTTTTCGACTACCGCACAGAACCTAATGTAGATGGATTTTTTAACTCACTCTGAACTAGAGATTATGTATTTACACATTTTTTTTTAAGTTGGATTCTCTGTTTGTCTGTCCGTCTGTTTGGGTAGAATTTGGAAATCAATTTTTGACCCACTTCAACTCAGGCAATTTTCTTGAAATTTTACACACATACGTATTTGAGCCAACGGCCCTACCGTGCTGAAAACACCGATTCTCGTTAGATCACCGAAGTCAAGCAGCATCGGGTGCGGTTAGTACTTGAGTGGGTGACCACCTGGGAGCACCGCGCGCTGTTGGCACATTTCGGGCGCGGAAGCCCGGTGGTTTGCGCGCTGGATTTGCACGCTGCCACAACTGCCTCCGTGTTCATGCGGAGTACGATCACGTTAAACATGTGGGTCTGTAAGTCCTTCCGAAAGATTGGTGGTAGGATAAGGAGGGTACGGTCCCTGTGGATGCCTCCCCCACTGGGTTCCGGTCTAAATTGGGTGGCACTTCCCGGCCGTCCAAACGGTTACCTTACACCTTTCTGGTAGGTCGGATGGTCTGGGTCTCAACAACAACAACACATACGTATTTGCGATGACAATATAATATTTCATCAAATTTAAGTTGATCATGCCCCCCCCCCATCCGGATTCTGACCCCTCCCCTAGAATTCATGCCCAGACCGGTCCGCAAAAATAGCATTATAAAATTCCTAGTAGCATTTAATATTGGTCCAATATTGTATATCTTAGCATTACATTGAATATAGTTCCAATGTAATCCCAGTAATAAGCAAATATTGGGATTACATTGGCCTCCAATATTGGTTAATATTTTCATTACAGTATTACGCCAATATTGGCGGTACCTTAGAAATATTAGTGTAACATTGTCCCAACATTTTAAGCCAATATTGGTCTATTTCCGTCAAAATATCCACTGAAAAAGAGTCCAATATTAAACGTCACTTCTATACAGTATATACACTCTGTTGCAAAAAATATATGCATCCATAAGTAATTTAGTTATAGCCGCGAAATTCAGCGTGTGCATTGTTTAAGGAGATATGCAAATGGTTACAATTTTGGAGCAAAACAACAAAAAACAAGAAAGATCAATCATGCATAAAGCATTGATTATGAAACACGTTCCAACTTCAATGCAATTTCATTTAAACACCTCTAAAATGCGATACAATCCTCGGTAATATTTTAAAAATTTTCACAATACTACATTAATTTATTATATTTGGAAACTTAAAAGTTCATCGAAAGAAATGAACTTCATTCAAATGACGTCAATTAAATATAAATCGCCTGGCTCCTCGGTAATGTTTTTAA
This sequence comes from Amaurobius ferox, assembly GCA_951213105.1. Taxonomy (NCBI): domain Eukaryota; kingdom Metazoa; phylum Arthropoda; class Arachnida; order Araneae; family Amaurobiidae; genus Amaurobius; species Amaurobius ferox. The sequence continues at coordinate 60,626,192 of OX578142.1, read as the reverse complement.
CATCATCAGAATACTACAATAATTTATTATATTTGAAAACTTCATCAAAAACAACTGATATTTATTCAAATGACGCCATCGAATTATAACACGCCTGTCTCCCTCTATAAAAGCAGCATTTCATTCATTAACATTTTGCCATTCATTTCATTCATAACAATACTATAATAATTTATTTTATTTAAAAGCTTAAGACCATGGAGATACAAGTAATTAAACTCTATGCTTAAAACTTCATCGAAAAAAATCGTCCTTCTCTCTGTAAAATCAAAGAATATTTCATTCATATCAGCTATAGACTCCATGAGCTAAATAATTTTGCGCTAAAGAAATGGGGTAATTCTTATACAACTCATTCAACATATTTTGCTGTTTACATTTTACATAAGTGAAAAATAGGCTTCGTTGTAGAAATAATCAAATTTGGATGATCATTTAAATTCAAATATATTGCAATAGCGTTGTTTCGGTATGTAGATTCACAGAATTTAAGCAAAAATAAAGCGGTTTTAGGACGGATACAACACTCAATATGAATTGAAAAGAACTTTAAAAATTACTATTTTGGAACAAGATGGATGCCGTATTTCATTTTGAAGTGGGTCACGTGATCTCTTCATAAAATTGTCACGGGATCGCTTCATATAAGAGGTGTACTTATTATTTTAATTTTTATTTAGAAAACTACTGAATATATTTTGCTGAATTTTTTTTATAAATTTTATGGGATAATTTGAATATTACCTAACATTTTCGAAGCAGATTGTGAATTTTAAGTCCGCTTAAAAAATGTTTGAAAAATTAGGTGCCATAGGGTTCAATGTATTTCATTTTTTCAACCCGGGTTCAATCCTACACTAATTCTGTGATATTATTCATTTATATTCTCATTGGTCCCACAGACCGTCTGAATAACATACTAAAATTTCATTTTGATTAAGTCATTTTTACGGCAGTTATCGTGCTAACGGACAGACAGACAGAATGAATGAACAAAGTCATAAACACTTTTCAACTTTTTTGTAAAGTATTAATAAAAATGATGTTTCGGTAATAAACACACAAAAAAGGATGTTTCGGTAGCATTTGTCTGTCAGTCCAGCCATCCTACTTAGTAACACATTTAGCGAATTTTTCCAAATTGATAAAAATGTTTGTAAATCAATAAAAATACCTTAAATTTGATAAAATTATGCTAAAAAAATGAAATTAATTATCTTTTGTTTGGGGATAATATTATGATGACGTCAATTTGTCGCCAATATTGATGTCAATTTGTCGCCAAGTAGGTCTTTCAGTTCTACAGTCCCATTTGGCGATAAATTTGGCGATTTTTTAAAATGCCTCCAAACCATATATAGCTTTATTCAGGCGATATTTTTTCCACTAATTTATTTGAAGCAAATGGTATCATGTCGCTTTGCAACGAATTTAAATCCAATGTGTTTATGCGGCAGACTATTTTTATAATCTTTTCAAATTTGAATAATAAATATATGTATATAAAATAAATTTCACTGACATTGCAATTTTGACTGGATAATATCATTTATGGTCTTCAGATTTAAACATTAATATTATTGATATTTTCGTGGACTGTTGATTCAGAGACTATTGATATTTTCAAGTTATTATGCCATTGTTTTAATATGGCAAAAATTGTTGAAACTCATATATAGTACGTTGTAAGAATAATCTTCTACAAATGCACGGGTATATCTTCTAATCTAGGAGAATATAAGTAGTACAAGTATATTGGCATATGTTTTGATATATATATTGGCATATAGAATCAAATACGGCCTTCTGGTATAAAGATTAAGTGGATTATTGATATTATCGATTTATTACGACATCTGTTTTATTTTAGCAAAGATTTTTGAGACTCATATTGTAATGCGGGTAATCTTCTACTTACACATGGACATTTCTTCTAATCTTAGACGTTATAATTAGTACATAATTTTAGTACTTTCATTATGGCATGTATTGAAAACAATTACCGTCTTCAGGTTTGAAGATTAAGGGATTTATTGATATTTTCAATTTATACATGTAATCAACTAATACAGATTATATCATCTAATATTCGTGTATATAAGTAGTACGAGTCCCATACAATTTCAAATCTTTTATTTTGCATATATTGATTCAATTTCATATTTTTTTGTAAATTTACTTACAAAAGGGTATAGGATGTTTTATTCTTCAGATCTGCCAGTGAAGATAATTTTGTATAGCGAGAACAGAGATTTTTAAACTTCTTTTTTGGAGCATTAAATTAAATATTTTAACAGAATATTTTGATTAACATTGTCATTTATTATACTGCAGGAATGTGCGCATGATTGTGAATTTTAAGTTTCTTTCCGTACAAAGAACGGGTATGCTGCTAGTTAACTAATATTTCACACAAGTCTAAATTGACATTTATCAATATTGATACTATTCGCAATAAGCAATATAATCTATACATTAAAATATTCTAATAAATAAATCATTAATTTGGCGTCGATTACATTAACTTAACATAATTTTTGCAATTTTAACGATATTTTCATAAATTATTTTAGTCATTTACATTGACTTAGAGTTATTTTTTTCAATTGGGCAATAATTTTATCAATTTGGCAGCATTTCGCCAATTGTTCAACAATTAAAAAACTCATCAAAATGGCGATATTCCGTTAATGTTTAGAAAATAAATATTAATAATGTAGACAAAATGATCCAATGTTGGTCTTCGACTTTCTAAATGCATATTTAAAAATTATAAAACGATTCCCCCAATTTTCTTTTCTAACAACGTCACTACATACATAGCATATTATCACACGCACAGAGTCGGATGTGTCTTAAAAGTGTAGCATAACTAAGGAGGTGGATTATTAACCACAATATCACATTGTTGAAAACAGCGGATTAAGACCTCAAAAAATTGATGGATTTTTCTTTGATGTGCACAATCCATCATGACTAAATTCCGTCAGTTGTATTAATGATACGTCACCGACGGGGGGGGGGAGAGGTTGCTATTTTTCTCAGTAGAAACCATTAGTAGGTAAAAAGGATCTGATGTGGGGGGGATCACATGACTTTCACTATATAATGAAATGATTTTCTTCTTTCACGGTGAAAAGACTGTGTATAAGTTTGTGAGGATTCTATTATTAATGATTATTGTATGCCAATTTTACTTTTCATTATGCTAATTTATGTACGGAACTCCTAAACTCTGATTTCGAGAATCACGTACTCACGACTGGCCAGGACTATAAGAAAGTGGTTTCGTATTCTTATTGAGAAGAGAGAGAGAAAAGAAGTCAGGTCTTCAGCATGAAATCGTGAGTCGTCGCCGTTCAGCTTCAGCTGTGATGGTGATACCGAGAGTGCGCGGGTGTGGTGGTTCTGTTCATTCATGGAAGTACTCAGTGAAGTTATAGCCTCTACAAATTTGTGAGTATAGATATATATGGTATAGTAATTTGATTAGTATAGATTCAGTTCAGTAAAAATGTTAAGGTGAAGTTTCGGTATAGATTATTATGTCAACAGGTTAAAATATGGTAGTGCTAGCTTTGTAAATATTCTGAATATGTAATTGTATTTTAAGTTGTCAGCGAAGTTAGCTGGGATAAAGTATGTTGTTTGTTAATATTGTAGTCCAGTCGTCGAAATCTAGTCAATAGGTTTAAGATTGAAGTAAAAGTTACTGTACAATGGCACCCCCAAAGTAGAAACCTTTACAAATGCCGCCCGAACAGATTAACACGGTAGCGGCCTTTACAATGGCGTCCGAACTAATTAACTCCGTAGGTTAGGTCAAAAAGGGCAAATGTCGAAATTAGTTTGTTTCTAAGAGTTCCGAAGTAAAGCGCATTTACAAAGACAACCGAACGTAAAAGAAGGATAGCGATAATTGTGGTGTTTAACTAATGCTGTGCATTGATATTGTATAGTAATATTGTGTAATAATATTGTGTAGTAATACTGCGTAGTAATATTGTGCAGTGATATTATGTAGTAATATTGTGCAGTGATATTGTGTAGTTATATTGTGCGGTGATGTTGTGTAGGGTAATGATATTATGTAGTGATATTTTTACAGAATTTTGTGTGATAGTCATAGTTTTCAATAGTGGCAATTTAAAGTGATAGTTTCAATAAGATTTTTGTTTAATAGGGCCGAATTTAAGTTACAAGAAAGTAAAATAAAATTGAATATGTCGCAAGGAAATGATGTGAATCAGTTAGCACAAACCTCTGTAGTAACTACAAATAATTCTATTGAACAGTATAGAGTTATGTTAGCACAAGTTAATTCATTGGCACATTGGCCGAAATTTTCTTTTGATGGGTTATCGTCTAGCGGAAAGTTTATTAAGGATTTAGAAAGGTATTTTGAGGGAAATGTATTAAATGAAGCACAAAAGTTAGTAGTGGCACAGGATACTTTGATAGGTAGAGCAAAATATTGGTGGGAAATGTTAGGTGGAGATGGTGGAACTAATATTTGAGTTTAAGGATAAAATTAAGCAGGCATTTCCAGACGACAGGAATAAAGTTCGGTTAGAAGCGGAACTGTACGGTAAACGGCAGACTGAATATGAAGAGGTAACAAAATTTTAGTTAAGGAATGCAGAAATAGGAAAAAGGTTAGAACTTGGTTCGGAAGTAAGAAGATCTAAAGTGATAAAGTATGGAGTTGTGACGGAAACAATTGAAAGAAATCGAAAAAGTGTTGAAATACCGAGTAATGATCAAAATTTTAAATGCACGCCTATGAGGGAATTAGATGCTGAAATTAAGAGTGTATCGCAAAATAATTCAGTACATAAAAATCGGAATGAACGAAATAGAATGATGGAAGTTAAACCTTTGGTAGTGAATGAGAAAGCATAAATAAAAATGGGTTAAAGGAAGAAAATTCGATAGCAATTCAAAATGATCTAAAATTAGCCAAATTTTCAAATTCAGAAGTGCAAGAAAGTAGAAATAAGGAAGTTGCAGAAAGCACATTGACGGAGGCAGTAGAATGAGAGATTTTGAAAGTGAATAGGTGATTCAAAATATTCATGAAGCGAAAAGTGACACAAGTCAAAATCTCGAATCGGAAACTATTCAAGAAGCGAAAAGTGGCACAAGTCAAAAAAGCAGAGTAGCGGAAACGAGTGCAACTACAATTCCAATAGTAGTGGGAAAGAAGGCAACTACAAATCCAAGGAAACGGAACATCAAAAACTGTGGTCCAGGTAAAAAGTGGAACAGGCAATGGCAAAATGAACTTGGTCAAAAACAAGTGATCCGAATGAACAACAGAAAAAGAAAGGAAAATATAATTTTAGAAAGCGTAAGGCAGAAAAATATATGGCACCACTAGCGCACAGATTAATGCACGCTTCAATAAAGTTACAAATGAAAAAATGCCAGAAAATATTACGAAAACGAAAGAAAATTATTTCAGAATCAGCACAGAAACACAGAGGGAAACCGGACGGAATCGATAACGGACCAAGGAAACCACAGCAAAAACAGTTTTATCGGCGGCAGAGAAATGTCAGGAGTAAGAACCGAAATCATTGACGGACAGAAAGGAACCAATATCCTAGATACACAGAAAGGAACCAAAATTCTCGATGGACACAAATGGATCGGAATCATCGATGGACAGAAAGGAACCAATATCCTCGATAGACAGAAAAGGACCAAAATCATCGATGGACGCAAACAGATCAAAATCATCGATGGACGAAAAGGGATCGACGAGGCAGATAGACGGAAATGGATCGACGAGGCAGATGGGCGGAAATGGATCGACGAGGCAAATGTAAGAACACTGAGCCGAAATAGTAATATAATTTTTAAAAGTTCTATTTCGGGGGAAAATGAAAATAAAGAGACTTTGAACTTTGTCTTTCTTAGAACGACCAGCAGAACGAAGAGGGAAATAAAACTGTATGCTATAAAATGTTTTAAAATGATTAAATGTAAAAAATGTTATGTTTTTATTGTTAAAGTAATTATAAATGTGGTAATTGTAAAATTATGTTTGTTAAAAGAAAAGAAGATGAAGTTCATGTAAATTGATGTAACTTTAAAAATGTAAGTTGTGTTTTGCAAAAGGAATAGATATTATGAGACCAGAAATAGATCTCACATTTGATGAGACACTTTTATGTGTAAAATTCGATGCCAGCCAGACTACACGTATTGTCCGTCATTTTGGCCACCATAAATTTATACATAAAAGTGTCTCATCAAATGTGAGATCTATTTCTGGTCTCACATATAGTTGTGCCGCTATATAAAACCCTCCAATTATTTGCCTTTCGTGTGAGTCCTGTAAAGGAATAATTAATTAATAAAATGCTAAATGGATCACACAATTTAAATTTTAACAATAAAACATTTATTAACAACATCAAATCTAAATTATTTAATTACACCAATTATTCATATTATTATTTATATGCTTAACAACAATTATTCTTATTACTTATTGCGGCGGAGGGGACATATGTGACCAGTATTATTAAAATTACTATCATGTGTCTATGACCTGTGATTGTTAATGAGCACATACCTTCCAATTCGTCTTGGGCTTTGATCATATATCAAATGCTTGCATCAGTCATTTGCACCGCCATAACTCTTTGGTGTGGAAGACCCAGACCGTCCGACTCGTCCAGAGGACTTAGAGTAACTAGTTGGACGGCCGGGAAGGATAACTCTTTGGTGTGTGGCTCCTTCTCGTACATCTGATTGCACTCACACATTATATAGATCTAGCCAGTATTTTTGAAACATTTGCCCCAGTCTTTAAGTCATGTTGTACAAGCTATATGTGCACCCGTTGCACAAATCTGCTCACGTCCTTCTTAAGTCAAATCTTATTCATATCTCTTTTTTGGTCTGCTCTTAAGTCAAATCTTCATAATTGTCTTGTACTCGGGTCACAGGCTGTAGTTCCCTCGTTCGGGGGGGGGGGGGCTAACTCCGCCTTTTATTCTATTTGGCGCATTGAGTTTGGCGTAACATCTTTTTTTATTGGTTACTCCTTTACTCAATGGCACCATTCCACATCTCGTAAGACCCAGCTCAGCCGCTCTGTCATGGCCCCCTAAATTTATGGTTTTCTGACTTTTAGGTTCACGTAGTGATAAAATACGGTGCCAGCCAGACTACTCGTATTGTCCGCCGTTTTGGCCACCATAAATTTATACATAAAAGTGTCTCATTAAATGTGAGATCGATTTCTGGTCTCACAGATATACATGTTGTTTTTTTAAAAGTAAAGATTATAAATTTTAAAAGTATTATTAAATGTTTCAGTAGAGGATAAATGAAAGTAAATATGTTAATTGACTACGTAATATGTCTAATTAAGTAATATGTTTAACTAAGTAACAATTTTTATATATATTTCAAATACTGCAATTTGTGTATCTTAAAATTGTATCATAATGAAATGTACATTACTGAACTAAATAGCGCGAGTTTTACCAGTATGAACAAAAGAATGAAGAATGGATTTGCCCCAGTTGTTCCTAGATAGTTTGGCTGGTGAAAATTTTGTGTAGGAAAATTTTTAGCGAGGTCCGTTTAGAGGACCCGCGTCCGAAAAATTTTCAGACTGACAGGGGTGAGTGTGAGGATTCTATTATTCATGATTATTATATGCTAATTTTACTTTTCATTATGCTAATTTATGTACGAAACTCCTCAACTATGATTTCTAGAATCAGGTACTCACGACTGGCCAGGTCTATAAGACAGGGGATTCGTATTCGTATTGAGAAGAGAGAGAGAAAAGAAGTCAGGTATTCAACATGAAATCGTGAGTCGTCAGCTTCGGCTGGTATCTTTATACCGAGAGTGAGCAGGTGTGGTGGTTCTGTTCATTCATGGAAGTCCGCAGCGAAGTTATAGCCTCTACAAGATTGTGAGTATAGATATATATGGTATAATAGTTTGATTAGTATAGATTGAGTTCAGTAAAAATGTTAAGGTGTAGTTTCGGTATAGATTATACCGAAACTACATCCCTATTCCTTAAAATTCGACCTGGCCTGTCCGGTGGACCGGGACGGGCTTAAGCCCACAGCTGTCACTTGTAGCTGCTCTACGCACTTTGAGTGATCTGGAAGGCCTTGGTAATAAGTAGACCTTTACCCTGGTGGGAGCTTTGGAAGAGTTCTAGGAGACTTTAACCCTCCTCATTTTTTCCATTTCTAGAGAAAATCCAAATATCCGGCTCCATTAAGTTTGGTCCAGTGGTCGATGTTATAAGTTTTCAAAGATTCAACTTTCTATATCACCAGGCGGCTGCTTGAAAGTGTAGAAAAATATAAAAATGAAATATTACAAAAATACTTTTTAAGTTAAAATATTTTAGTAAAACTAACACTTTTCCCATTTCCTTCTTTTTTCCATTGCAGTGCAGTAGCAGACCGACCCGTGGCTTGGGCGGAATAAATTCCGGACACAATCCTCTGTTCAAAAATTAGTTTAACATCAGACGACCTATGGAAGTCGTATCAGATATTAAGCTGATAAGAACAGATTTGGTAAAGTGGAAATGTCAGCTGTGATTTGCGATGCAAGGTCAGAAGACACATCGTCACTCATTGACATCACTCATTTCCAGCAATACCAAACTGGTCTTGTTCTTCTTTATTTATTGGTGTATTTTCATGTGTGTAATTTTATTATAAAAGGTGGTGTGTGGAACCAGAATACATACAATAACAATATAATATACAGACAAAATATATACAGACAAAATTAACAATATATACAGACAAAATTAAGTACAGAAATTACAGATGGAGACACATGGTGGCTTGCTGGTCCGTCTAAAATGTGGCAGAGTTCTCCTTGGGCCCTGCGGCGGCAGGGGGGGTGTCACTTGTGGCTCCAGATGGGCGGGGCACTAATGATTTATGGTCTTCTTGCTGGCCGTCGTTTTGCCCGTCTTCCACTTGGGTGTGCTCGGCTGTTTGGGTTTTGGGGAAGAGGCCTTTGAAGCTGAGTCTCACGTCATTGCTAGAATTTGCTGAGTACTCGGTCAACTTCCCTTTAGAGCGAGTCGAGTAAGTATGTTTGTGCTCCCCGTGTTCATGACCTTGGTTACTGTAGGGCGGAGTTTGTTTGCCCTGTCTCTTGGAGCATGAGTTGTGCGGGGCTGTCGTTTCAACACTCGTTCTCTCAGGTTCTGCAGCCGTGGGGTGATGGGGTTCTGCTGGTTCTTGCCCTGTCGTCCATGGTGGCGCGGCATCCAGTTGGCTATCAGCTTCGCAGTCAAGTGTCTCATCTGGTGGGGCGAGACTGTTGTGAAGTGGAGGTGCCCGTGGGGTTAGGGGGACTACGCTGGGGCTTTCATCCATTCGGACTGGGGCTTTCATCCATGTCAACAGGTTAAAATATGGTAGTGCTAGTTTTGTAAATATTCTGAATATGTAATTGTATTTTGAGTTGTCAGCGAAGTTAGCTGGAATAAAGTATGTTGTTTGTTAATATTGTAGTTCATTCGTCGAACTCAAGTCATTAGGTTTAAGATTGAAGTAAAAGTTAGTGTATAATGGCATCCCCAAGTAGAAACCTTTACAAATGCTACCCGAACGGATTAACACGGTAGCGGTCTTTGCAAGTTTACACGGCACAATGATTTTAAAATTGACTTGTACATTTTAGAGTTTTTTCGCTTGACAACATGTAAAATAATTTCAATGTACACGAATAACTTATGTTTCACTCATCTCTAAATTGATATTTATCAATATTGGTATCATCCGCTAAAAGCAATATAGTCCATACATTAAAATATTTCATTAATTAATTCATCCATTTGGCGTCATTTTCGTCATTTTTGCAAATTTTGACGATATTTTCGCCAATCTAGGGTGATATATCGGCAAGTTGGAGATACTTTGATAAATGAATTGCCACATTTTTCACCAAGCGTTATAGACGGATGGAGAGAAGCACATTTCTTATATATAAATGACTGTTGGTGATATGTTAGGTGTCAAAATATAAAACTATACCATTATTTATTTTTCTCGTGAATGGAAAGAACTAGATCCATAAGAATGATGTTAATAAATGTATCGCATAATATCGCATATGAATAAAGAACATATTTATCAAAAATGGTAAATACTTTTTGTGATTTTTTCATAATTTTTTGTAAGAAAATGTCATATCTCAGGAACGGTCCATGCTAGCGTTCTGAAGTTTTGGTCAGTCGTTTTTTAATGGGAAATTGCATAAGACATGATAATTTATGTAACATTATTGATAGTTCGGATTTTCTGATGATGTTTCAAATTTTTATTCGAAAATTTGGGATATTTTGAACATTCGATTGCGTTTAAAAACAATAGGCTTTCAGTATTCACGGGTTGTAATTTTTGAACCAAATTAAAAAAGGTTGCTTTCGTTCATAAAATATCGTTTCCTCAGACTCCCACACACACACATACGCACACATGTACACACACACAGACATAACCTCAAAAACGTTCGAAATTAGCTCAGGGATGCTTGAGACGTGTTCTTTCTTCGGAAACTAAAATTCAAATTTTCGACCCCGCCACAATACTTCCCCTATACATTATATATACAATGAGGAATGTAAAAATATTTGATTTGATATCTGATGAAAAATTTATTACAAAATCGCAAAAGACTGAAAAGTATAGAATAAGATATTATAAAAAGACTTTTTAAATGACACGAAGTTAGTTAAATGCACTAAAAAGTAAAAAAAATTCGCTATCAGAACATTCTTTGTCATATATCACTAAACATAAAATTGTTGAACGCCCATAAAGGAATTGTATTTGGATAGTAACATAATTTTAAGGAACAATATAAGTAATAACACAGAAATAACATATATAAGATTGACGAATTTTTAAATCAAAATTGTCAGAAAAAGGTTTTAAATGAATTGAATGCAATGATCTTATATACATGTCATTTTTATGTTATCGCTTTTATTGTTTCTTAAAATTTTGGTAATGTCCAAATACAATTCTTTTATGAACGCCCTACAATTTTTTCAGTCACGTACGACTAAAACTGTTGTAATAACTAGAATTTATTTTTTACTTGTTAGTTTTACTAAAATATTTTAACTTAAAAAGTATTTTTGTAATATTTCATTTTTATATTTTTCCACACTTTCAAGCAGCCGCCTGGTGATATAGAAAGTTGAATCTTTGAAAACTTATAACATCGACCACTGGACCAAACTTAATGGAGCCGGATATTTGGATTTTCTCTAGAAATGGAAAAAATGAGGAGGGTTAAAGTCTCCTATAACTCTTCCAAAGCTCCCACCAGGGTAAAGGTCTACTTATTACCAAGGCCTTCCAGATCACTCAAAGTGCGTAGAGCAGTTACAAGTGACAGCTGTGGGCTTAAGCCCGTCCCGGTCCACCGGACAGGCCAGGTTGAATTTTAAGGGAACAACTTCAGGCCGGGTAGAGTTAAAATCACGTCGGGCGTGTAAAAGTAAATAAAAAAGCCTAAAATAAATCAAAATTTAAACTGAAAGATTTAAACAAACAGAAAACTTTGAAGTTACGTATGAAATAAAATTCTCAAAATGTGGATGTCACTCTTTGAGTGATTCTCAAAGTCTTTCCCATACCCAGTAGTACAAGTTTACCCTCGAAGGAGAACGCGGATGGGCAAATTAGAACCAGATACAGAAAAATAATGATATCAAATATATATATATATATATATATATATATATATAGGAAATTGAAAACTTATTTATTCTAAGGCATTCCGAAGTCAAAATAAAACATTGCTCTTCACAACTTTCACCTTCAGATTTGAATCGTAGTATGTAATATGTAATTTAATTTATGTTTAATTCCTTAAATGGCAAATTACGATCATGATAAGCGGCAACAGTGTGTCAGATGTAGTTAGACTTCAATGTATTTAAAGAATCGATCCGGGTCTGTCTTTGAGTGTTTTCGGACCGACTCAGTTTAGGGTAAAATATTTTAATATTTCCGGGCCGATTTTAAAATTAGACCCGTGCAGACCTCTACTCCAGGGGCTGTTGTTGCTGAAACCCAGACCGTCCGACCTACCAGAAAGGTGTAAGAACCTCTACTCCAGGGGCATAAAAGGCTGAAACCCGAGCACGGGACAGAACCTAGCTATGTCAGTTTTCAATTTAGGTAACTATTTTCGATGGTAAGCGCCATACATTTTTGAACAAAATAGAACTTCAAAAATTGCAGCTTAATTTCTTAAAAGTGTTAGTTTCCCCGTCTTTGACAGGAATAAACACCAGTGCTTTGATAATGTACTAAGAAAACATTTAATTTTTAAACTAACAATGGTTTCTGCGGCAAAACGAAACTTCTCGAGCAGTATCGTTAATAGACGTCAGTCTCCACAAGTCGCTCAGTTCTGATGGATAGGTAGCGCTAATTTCAGAGGAAAATCCATCACGATTTACACCAGTTGTCAACACTGATGTTTCCTAACTCTTCAAAACATAGGACAATAATTCATACCTAATATGTCGCAGTTCGCTTAATTAAATTTAAATACTTTACCTACAAAATCTGTATTTTGTAGGTTTTGGACATCTCTGTGGGTTTTGGACAAATCCGTATTCTACAGGTTTTAGACATCTCTAAATAGGAATTATCTCTTTATTCAATGTCGGTGTGTATATCACAGTTCACTTAATTAAATTTAAATACTTTAACTGCAATACTTTACTCACAAAATCCGTATTTTGTAGGTTTTGGTCATCTCTATAGGTTTTGGATAAATCCGTATTCTACAAGTTTTAGACATCTCTAAATAGGATTTATCTCTTTATTTAATGTCTGTGTGCATATCACAGTTCAGTTAATTAAGTTTAAATGATTTACCTGCAATACTTTACCTACAAATTCCATATTTTGTAGATTTTGGACAAATCCGTATTCTACAGGTTTAGGCATCTCTAAATAGGAATTATCTATTTATTCAATGTCGGTGTGTATATCACAGGTCACTTAATTAAATTTAAATACTTTACCTGCAATATTTTACTCACAAAATCCACATTTTGTAGGTTTTGGACAAATCCGTATTCTGCAGGTTTTAGACATCTCTAAATAGGATTTATCTCTTTATTCAATGGCTGTGTGCATGTCACAGTTCAGTTAATTAAATTTAAATGCTTTACCTGCAATACTTTACCTACGAAATCCGTATTTCGTAGGTTTTGGACATCTCTGTAAGTTTTGGACAAATCCGTATTCTACAGGTTTTAGACATCTCTAAATATGAATTATCTCTTTATTCAATGTCGGTGTGTATTTCACAGTTCACTTAATTAAATTTAAATACTTTACCTGCAATACTTTACTCACAAAATCCGTATTTTGTAGGTTTTGGTCATCTCTGTAGGTTTGGGACAAATCCGTATTCTATAAGTTTTAGACATCTCTAAATAGGATTTATCTCTTTATTCAATGTCTGTGTGCATGTCACAGTTCAGTTAATTAAATTTAAATGCTTTACCTGCAATATTTTACCTACAAATTCCATATTTTGTAGGTTTTGGACATCCCTGTAGGTTTTGGACATCTCTGTAGGTTTTGGACATCTCTGTAGGTTTTGGACAAATCCGTATTCTACAGGTTTTAGACATCTGTAAATAGGAATTATCTCTTTATTCAATGTCGGTGTGTATGCCACAGTTCATTTAATTAAATTTAAATATTTTACCTATAATACATCACCTACAAAATCCGTATTTTGTAGGTTTTGGTCATTTCTGTAGGTTTTGGAGAAATCCGCATTCTACAGGTTTTAAACATCTCTAAATAGGAATTATCTCTTTATTCAATGTCGGTGTGTATGTCACAGTTCAGTTAATTAAATTTAAATACTTTACCTACAATACTTTACTTACAAAATCCGTATTTTGTAGGTTTGGGACAAATCTGTATTCTGCAGGTTTTAGACATCTCTCAATAGGAATTATCTCTTTATTCAATGTCGGTGTGTATGTCACAGTTCACTTAATTAAATTCAAATACTTTACCAAAAATACTTTACTTATAAAAACCGTATTTTGTAGGTTTTGGACATCTCTGTAGGTTTTAGGCAAATCCGTATTCTACAGGTTCTGGACATCTCTAAATAAGAAGTTGTGAGACCAGAAATAGATCTCACACTGTGATGGTGAGACAGTTTTATGTACATTATTTAAGTGTCCTAAACATCGGACAATACCTCCAGTCTGAATGACGCCAAAGTTTATAGCACGTGAACCCAAGGGTCAGATAAAACCATAAATTTAGGGGTGTCAAGACAGAGGGGGCGAACGATCTCGTAAGAATATGTGAAGTAACGACATTGGATAAAATGTTAACCAATGGAGAAGGTACTTGTTGAGTAACCCTGAAGGCCGCAAATAAGAGAAAAGGGGGAGTAACAGTCCTGGGGTCAAAAAGATCTACACCCTATGACTTAAGAACAACCCTATGAATAACGACGATGATGAAGAAAATACTTGCTCGACATTATGACTAGAACGATGATGGTACTCAGTTAAAAAATATAGAAGCACGATATATATGATATATGACTTGGTTAATACTGACTTAAAATAAGAACTATGGTACTTGGTGAATACAGCACGACGACTAGAGATGCAAAGTGTTCCGTAGATGTTCTAAAATAATGTCTAGATCTATTGATTTGTGCAGTGCAATCATAAGTACGAGATGGAGTCAAACACCCAGAGTTACGGCCAGTAAGAGTTACTGATGCACAAAGCATTATGGTCTATGGTCAATACCGAAAGTAAAGGTATATGACCATTAAAACTACAGGTCTAAAAACATTTAGGCATTTTAATACTGGTCTCACATGGTTTCTTTACTCCGGATTAATTAACAAGATGAATAATTGTTGTAATTGAGTAATTAAGTATGTTATGTTGTTAATAAATGATTTATTGTTAAAGTTAAACTGGTGTAATCCATTTAGTACTATATTAATTAATAATTCTTTTACAGGAATCGCGCGAAAATTAAATAATTGGAGGGTTAATAGGGGCACACATCGCAATGTACCACAATAATAATGAGTTCCACTATGTACGATTTTACGGCCATGTTAAGATATATTATATGTTAATAATAATTAAGCTAAAAGTTTAACTATAAGTTCTTTATATTTCTTTCGCGTACCACAGAAGTATCTCTTTATTCAATGTCTGTGTGTCTGTCTATCTATGAGTCTAAAACCACGATAACTCTTGAACAAATTGAGCACATTGAATGAAGTGTGGCATAATCATTTAAATCAAAAATGTCAGATGCGTTTTAATGTCCAAACTAACCAAAATAAAGAAAGACAGGCAATTTTTAAAAATCAAAATAACGTTATGAGAACATAATTATGTTTAAAATTGTTATAAAAAATACTTTTTTTATATGCGACTTTTTATTTAAAGGTAAATGGCATCTTATATAAGAAACTTGCCTGCTTTATAAGAAACTTACTTCTCTAAAATTTACGTTATTGAAATGAAAAATATCATGAAGAATAGAATATATTTGCTATTATGAAATTTGTAAAATATTTTTAAGTTTTTTAAAGGGGGTGAATGACCGCCATTATTTAGTAGTTATTATGAGATCCTCCTTGATATACATTAATAATGTTATTAATTCCATGTAAAGCACTATATCACTCAAACAAATTAAGTTAATCGAATAAAGTTTAACGCGCTTATTGTACTTAAAATGTTAGAGGCTTATTAACGACAAAGGATTATATGCGTCGGAGGATTATAAAGTCAGAGGATTGCTAATTTCCAGTTATCCCTGGGTAGAGAAACATCAACAATTTTTTAACATGTTTTTGAATATAAAATTGTCAAATATGTTAAATAAATAGATATTCTGTACGAAATTTTTTATTTAAGAGCAAATAAAACAACTTACAGAACTATGCCATTCGCCGTTCTAAAAATATTGTATATTGCTGATCTAAAGTGAAGAAAATTTACAAAAATTAAATATCTTTATTATAATCAAATACTTTCAACCAGTAATAATTGCTATAATTTTTTAATAATTTTCCCATACCGTTCGCGAGATATTAGACATTTCGCTTTCCCACAGGAAGCGCGGTATCTTACGGAAAAATCAAGTGAATTGCCTGAAATTTGGCATACTTATTTTAATCGAATTGTTGAATTCATTGTTGAATTCTGTGACGCATATGTTCATTGTTTCATATTGTTACTGTCATAAGGTAAATTGTCCTTACCCAAATTTTACTCTACAAAGACTTACCTTTGATGCTTTTCACTTAGGGTGGAATATGGAAACTCCCGGCTCTCGAGCACAGGAGAATAACACTCAAGACGTAAAATAATAACTCTGATTTAAATTGATCAATTCTTTAATTTTATATATATAAATATCTTGATTAATTCATAAATTTTACTCATAAAATCATTTAAGTGACACATACATCTATAACATATCATTATTATTATACCAAAAATATATACATTTTTACTTTCCCTGCAATACATGGTAATGTATAGGGAAAGTATTGGAATCATGCCGAAAATCGCAACTCGAGTTTTCGACGGATCTACACGTTTCGAGACATCTAGAATACGAAAAAACCATTTTTAGCGTGACGTCTGTGTGTGTGTCTGTCTGTCTGTCTGTGTGTATGTCTGTGTGTCTGTCTGTGCAGATTTTGTATCCATTCTAACTAAAAAACTAATGGACCGAATTTCACAACATTTTGTAGGTAAGTCACTTGTGGCCGGGGCTGGTGCTGACTAGTTTTGGGTTCGATTCGAAATAAAAGAACCCGCCTTTTTCGTGAAATGGCCCGCAAAAGCTTGTATCCACTGCAGCTGAAAAACTAATGGACCGAATTTCACAAAATTCGGTAGATGAGTCACGTATAGGTCACCCTGGTGCTGATTAGATTTTGGTATGAATCAGAAAAAAATAACCTGCATTTTTTTGCAAAATGGCCCGCAAAAATTGCCAAAATCTAAAATAAAAAACTGGGTATACTCAAATATATCCATTAAATGCTGATTTAATACATAATTTTTGACGACGAAAATAATAAGACCAACCCCATTACACTAGGACTAGCCGTTCTCGAGACATTTTAGTTTTTCGTACTTTCCCTACGCCACCTATGAAAATAAGTCCCGTTATCGAATGAGAACGAAAATTGAATTAAAAGTGAAATAAATTTTATTAAAATAAAGAGAACGTTAATATAAGTCTGCAGGGAAAGTCATGTGCTGCCCACATCAGATTTTTCACTTTCCCTGCAATACATTGTAATGTATAGGGAAAGTATTGGAATCATGCCGAAAATCGCAACTCGAGTTTTCGACGGATCTACACGTTTCGAGACCTCTAGAATACGAAAAAACCATTTTTAGCGTGACGTCTGTGTGTGTGTCTGCGTGTCTGTCTGTGCAGATTTTGTATCCAGTCTAACTAAAAAACTAATGGACCGAATTTCACAACATTTTGTAGGTCAGTCACTTGTGGGCGGGGCTGGTGCTGATTAGTTTTGGGTACGATTCGAAATAAAAGAACCCGCCTTTTTTGTGAAATGGCCCGTAAAAGCTTGTATCCACTGTAGCTGAAAAACTAATGGACCGAATTTCACAAAATTCGGTAGATAAGTCACGTATAGGTCACCCTGATGCTGATTAGATTTTGGCACTATTAAAAAAAAATAACCTGCCTTTTTTTGAAGAATGGCCCGCAAAAATCGTCCAAATCTAAACTTAAGAACTACTTATGCTCAAATATAGCCATTAAATGCTTGTTTGATACGTAATATTTAGCGAAGAAAAGAATAAGACCAACCCCATTACACTAGGACTAGCCGTTCTCGAGATATTTTAGTTTTTCGTATTTTTCCTACACCATTTTTGAAAATAAGTCCAGTTTTCAAATGAGAACGAAAATTGAATTAAAAGTGAATTAAATTTAATTTAAATAAATAGAACGTGAATATAAGTCTGCCGGGAAAGTCATGTGCTGCCCACATCAGATTTTTCACTTTCCCTTCAATACATGGTAATGTATAGGGAAAGTATTGGAATCATGCCGAAAATCGCAACTCGAGTTTTCGACGGATCTACACGTTTCGAGACCTCTAGAGTACGAAAAAACCATTTTTAGCGTGACGTCTGTGTGTGTGTCTGTCTGTCTGTCTGTGTGTCTGTGTGTCTGTCTGTGTGTCTGTCTGTCTGTGCAGATTTTGTATCCTCTCTAACTAAAAAACTAATGAACCGAATTTCACAAAATTTGGTAGGTAAGTCACTTGTGGCCGGGGCTGGTGCTGATTAGTTTTAGGTACGATTCGGAATAAAAGAACCCGCCTTTTTTGTGAAATGGCCCGCAAAAGCTTGTATCCACTGTAGTTGAAAAACTAATGGACCGAATTTCACAAAATTCGGTAGATGAGTCTCGTATAGGTCACCCTGGTGCTGATTAGATTTTGGTACGATTCAGAAAAAAATAACCGGCCTTTTTTTGCAGAATGGCCCGCAAAAATTATCAAAATCTAAAGTGAAAAGCTACGTATGCTCAAATATATCCATTAAATGCTTGTTTAATGCGTAATTTTTAACGAAGAAAAGAATAAGACCAACCCCATTACATTAGGACCAGCCGTTCTCGAGATATATTAGTTTTTTTCGTATTTTTCCACACCACCTTTGAAAATAAGTCCAGTTATCAAATGAGAACGAAAATTGAATTAAAAGTGAAATAAATTTAATTGAAATAAATAGAACGTGGATATAAGTTTGCAGGGAAAGTCATGTGCGGCCCACATCAGATTTTTTACTTCCCTGCAATATATGGTAATATATAGGGAAAGTATTGGAATCATGTCGAAAATCGCAACTCGAGTTTTCGACGGATCTACACGTTTCGAGACCTCTAGAATACGAAAAATACATTTTTAGCGTGACGTCTGTGTGTGTGTGTCTGTCTGTCTGTGTGCCTGTGTGTCTATCTGTCTGTGTGTCTGTCTGTCTGTGCAGATATTGTATCCACTCTAACTAAAAAACTAATGGACCGAATTTCACAAAATTTGGTAGGTAAGTCACTTGTGAACGAGTCTGGTGCTGATTAGTTTTGGGTACGATTTGGAATAAAAGAACCCGCCTTTTTTTGCGAAATGGCCTGCAAAAGCTTGTATCCACTCTAACTGAAAAACTACTGGACCGACTTTCACAAAATTCGGTAGATGAATCACTTATGGGATACCCTGGTGCTGATTAGATTTTGGTACGATTCGGAAAAAAATAACCTGCCTTTTTTTACAAAATGGCCCGCAAAAATCGTCAAAATCTAAACTAAAGAACATGTTATACTCAAATATATCCATTAAAAACTCGTTTAATACGTAATTTTTAACGACGAAAATAATAAGACCAACCCCATTACACTAGGACTAGCCGTTCTCGAGATATTTTAGTTTTTTACTTTCCCTGCAATACATGTAATGTATAGGGAAAGTATTGGAATCGTACCGAAAATCGCAACTCGAGTTTTCGACGGATCTACACGTTTCGAGACCTCTAGAATACGAAAAAACTAATTTTAGCGTGACGTCTCTGTGTGTGTCTGTGTGTCTGTCTGTGCATATTTTGTATCCACTCTAGCTAAAAACTAATTGACCGAATTTCATAAAATTTGGTAGGTAAGTCATTTGTGGGTGAGTCTGATTTTGATTAGTTTCGGGTACGATTCGAAAAAGAAGAACCCGCCTTTTTTTTGCGAAAAGGCGCGCAAAACCTTGTATCCACTGTAGCTAAAAATTTAATGAACCAAATTTCACAAAATTTGGCAAATAAGTCACTTATAGGTCACCCTGGAGCTGAGTAGATTTTGGTACGATTCGGGAAAAAATAACTTGCCTTCTTTTGCAAAATGGCCCTCAAAAATTGAAAAAAATCTAAAATAAAAAACTACGTATGCTGAAATATATCCATCAAATGCTTGTTTTATACGTAATTTGTAACGAAGAAAAGAATAAGATTAACGCCATTACACTAGGACTAGCCGTTCTCGAGATATTTTCGTTTTTTCTGTACGCCACCTTTGAAAATGAGTCCAGTTACCAAATGAGAACGAAAATTGAATTAATAGGGAATTAAATTTAATTCAGATAAAGAGAATGTGTATATAAGTCTGCAGGGAAAAAGTCATGTGCTGCTCACATCAGATTTTTTTAATCGCAATAGTTTTTTACTAATATTTGAGTTCTTACTCAAGTACTGCTAAATAATCGATATATGTTACGTGTCCTCAGTGATCATTATTAACAAGTGAAATTTGCATAATTACCTCATTTTTTTGCACTTTGACATTTTTCCCAGAAAATAGTATGCCGGATGCCCGCGTATACTTGATACGAAACTCATATTCACTACGTACATCTTGTGGTCACTCATCATATTGATGATCCAAATTTTCCTTTGTGCGATACACAGGATATTTTTGATACTCCTAAATTTACGTATTTCTAGGATGCTGTCGAAAATTGAATCTGCCGACGTTTCTCGAAATCTCTGGAACCACTTTTTTACTTTCCCTGCAATACATGGTAATGTATAGGGAAAGTATTGGAATCGTGCCGAAAATCACAACTGGAGTTTTCGACGGATCTACACGTTTCGAGACCTCTAGAATACGAAAAAAACCATTTTTAGCGTGACGTCTGTGTGTGTGTCTGTCTGTGTGTCTGTGTGTCTGTCTGTCTGTCTGTGTGTCTGTCTGTGCAGATTTTGTATCCACTCTAACTAAAAAACTAATCTTCCGAATTTCACAAATTTTGTAGGTAAGTCACTTGTGGGCGGGGCTAATGCTGATTAGTTTTGGGTACGATTCGGAATAAAAGAACCCGCCTTTTTTGTGAAATGGCCCGCAAAAACTTGTATCCACTCTAACTGAAAAACTAATGGACCGAAATTCACCAAATTTGGTGGATAAGTCGCTTGTTGGCCAATCTGGTGCTGATTAGATTTTGGTACGATTCTGAAAAAAATAACCTGCCTTTTCTTGCAAAATGGACCGCAAAAATTGTCAAAATCTAAACTAAAAAGCTACGTATAATCAAATATATCCATTAAATGCTTGTTTAATACGTAATTTTTAACGAAGAAAAGAATAAGGCCAACCTCATTACACTAGGACTAGCCGTTCTCGAGATATTTTGGTTTTTTTGTTTTTCCGCTACGCCACCTTTGAAAATGAGTCCAGTTAGCAAACGAGAAAGAAAATTGTATTAAAAGTGAATTAAATGCAATTAAAATAAAGAGAACGTGAATATAAGTCTGCAGGGAAAGTCATGTGCTGCCCACATCAGATTTTTATTTCACCCTGTGGTTTCATACCACCTTCTCTGATTTGTTATTGGTGATGGAGGGGATGCACGCTGTTTAACTATGTGTGAGTTCCAATTGGTTCTCGTGGATGCATTTAAAGTGCTTATTACCTCGATTGGCATCTGTATTCAAAATGTCAACATGTCGTGCGACAGTTACGAGCATAAATAATGCCTTAACTTGAAACTCTTTTGAAGGGAAAAACACCGTACAGACAGTCAATCCTATGACGTGAATCTAGGGCTGCTATATCAGGACTGTTGGTTCCAGGTTGCCTGATTTGGCGATTTATCACCGTTTTTTCCTGACATTCAGATTGTTCGAGAACCTTCTCGAAATAAAGAATATTCTGCGAGATTCGAGCCCCTTGTGGAATTTTCTACTGAGAGTATCGCTCAGTTCGGGCAGTTGACATGATACAAGCTACATTGAATTGTGAAGTACGCCAATATTTTAAAAAGAGTATCAGCTGCTTTGTGAAATTAGTGGAGCATTTAATTACCGTTTTACTGTACCTGACGCTTGTTCAGTGATCTTGTCAGATAGTTATCGACCTATATGATGTATATTGTTCTTGTTTACGCTGTGTTTGTAAATACACGTGTTAGTTATCCAGAAATTTGAAGTCATACTTGTATCCTGAGAGTACACACACCATTCCAGAGTATACGTCGTAACAGTACTATAGTCAAGTTAATTTTCTTAATTCTGTAATGTGTAACAAAAGTTCTTGTTATCACTGAAAGCAGTCGATATCTGTTTCATGTTTTTGTTTTCGCGCTGTAATAATCTTCCAAGGAGATGATTATTAACGTCCATAAGTTACAAATGTTGCATAGTTGTTTTAACTAGCCATACCTCTCTCTCTCTTTCTAGAAAAGTTGACTTCAGGAAGTGTGTACTTTATTTTTTAGTTCCAATAGTTTTAAATATATTGCGTTTCAAAATAAAATTATACTAATAAGTATAGCCATTTACAACAAATCGGTTTTCATTGAAAAAAATTATCCCAGTAAAAACGAAATATATCAGAGACAAAAATTCTTAATAAACCAAAACCGAAACTGTACAGATATGAAACATCATACGTTCCTGTTTATTAAAAGTGTTAAAATACAAACATTATGACAATATTATATATTATATTTTATTACTATCAGATATACTCGCCATTACTCGGAAAGTAAATGTGAAAATTCTAGTAGTATTCTAAATGATATTGTTTTTCAAAATATTTTTTTAAATATCTAATTAATTCCCCTAAAATATGAATAAGAATCCATGTTTCCATTATACAAAGTTATATCTGCATTTATTAATCAGAAGAATAAGACAATCTGGTCTTTTTTGTATACAAATTTATAAAAAGTAGAAACTTTGTTAAACATTTGCCCAAAGGAAAACTCCAAAATGCTAATAAAAGTTGTTCCCGTGCCATTTTTAACACTTTACAACAAAGTTGAAAAGTGTTTATGACTTTGTTCATTCTGCCTGTCTGTCTGTCCGTTAGCACGATAACTGCCGTAAAAATGACTTAATCAAAATGAAATTTTAGTATGTTGTTCAGACGGTCTGTAGAACCTATGGGAATATAAATGAATAATATTACCCAATTAGTTTTGGATTGAACCCGGGTCGAAAAAATTAATTATATTGAGCCCTATGGGACCTAATTTTTCAAACATTTTTAAGCGGATTTAAAATTCACAAATTGCTTCAAAAATTTTAGGTAATATTCAAATTGTTCCATAAAATATATAAAAAAAAATTCAGCGAAATATATTCAGTAGTTTTTTAAATAAAAATTAAAATAATAATTACACCTCTTATATGAAACGATCACGTGACCATGATATGAAACGATCACATGACCCACTTCAAAATGATATATGGCATCCATCTTGCTTTCCTATTGCAACCATCAGCTAAACACAATAGAAAATATATGAATTTGAAAAATCTTTAAAATATATTTCTGTGAGACCAAATTTGATATAAGATTTAGCGGAGACAGTTTTATATTCTTTATTTATTAAGACTGTAATGTTGGACAATGGCAGCAGACGCAATGACGGCAGTTTTTACAACACTTTGACCCGAAAGATCAATTAGGCCATAAACCTAAGAGGCTACATATAGCCACGAGAATGGTTAAAAATATTGACCAATTATGGAAGATGTCTGATCGCATCACCCTTAGGTTAGCCAATCAGAGCGACAACATTTGCACGTAAATAAAGCATTTTAAGAAAGCGTAATTTAAAGTATAAAAATACAACTTTATTTTCGCTACAAGGTTTTTAAAATAATAATTAAAAGTACTTTCAATGCTCGTATCGACTTTTTGATACACCATTTCAAAGGCAGGATTTAATAGTTTTTGATACATAAAAAAACTCAAAATGCGTTCTGATTTCATTTTCAGACTTGGTCCCCCTTAAAACATTGAATTAAAATCCCCTATAAAAATAAAATGTATAAAGTCAGGAAAATCTGATGAATAAAACATTATGGTCGCGTTTGTAAACCAATACATAAAAATATGAAGTTTAATAAATATACATCAAGGCGAAGACGCTAAAAGTATAGCAATAGTTATTCTCAAATCACATTTTTCTCCATTGCAACAATCATTAAAACACATTCGGAAATATGTGAATTATAAAAATATTTTTCCAAAATATTACTGTAATCTTATATTCCACAACTGTAATTGATATAAGAATATAAAAATATAATACCGTCTATTTATTAAATTTAATCCCCCTAAAAAGAAGTATCAGAATCTCTATTCTTCCCTTACAAAATTATCCTCACAGAGAGATTTTGAAGTAAGAGTACTGGTACTATTTTTACCTAGTCTCAACAAAGTATTGAACAGAATATAAAATACGAGTTTCAAAAATATTTTCCAAAAAATAAATAAAAACAATAGAAAAATGATGACTTATATAATCTTATATCCCAAGTCCATAACTGATAGAATCCAATCGAAAATATAATACCGTTCATTTAATAAATTTATTTTTATATCAATTTCTTTATTATTTAAATCTTAGAAACAAAATAAAAATCGTCTGCGGAATAAACACGTTTGACTAAATTCCGTTGCAACATGATAAAATTATTCTGCAAAGACAGTTTCGGAAAATTATCGTCTGCATAATGTTTTACTATGGTATATTTAATTTTGCGTGTTTTTATAAGCTCAACAACCCATGGTTCTAGAAACTTAAAACTCGGTTCTTGAAACTTGGTGCAGTGACACAGAGGATAACCATAACAAATCTTGTGAAAAAAATGCGTCAAAAACTGTGGATTTGTATACGGAACAAACAGACAAACAACCAAGCTAATAGACTTTCCAGTTAATATAATATATGTTACCGGTAAATCCCTAAATAAGGATAAACTTAGCTTTATTAGGTTAAAGCGGTTTACACAACCGCTCTGAGTAAAGCCTGAAATGAAATTAAAATTGCATCAATTTCCGGTTTTATCCCTGTGCGAATTGCCCACACACTTCTTGGTAAAGCTGTATCTTGTTTCACTTAAAGGGTTCTAAGCATGTGGTGTGCGTTTTCATGGTGCTGAGCACGCGTCACATGCTGAAACCCAGTAGCTCTTCTCGCATCTGATTAAATGTTAATAATGGCTGCCAAGGAAGTATCACGTGTATCGTTTAAAAAGCGTTTTAATAAAAGTTTTAAAGAGTTAATTACTTCAAAGGACTCATATAGCTTTCTTATTAGTGACGAGATATACTTTACAGTCCGGGAAACCACTACAAATTTCTGAATTTTGTATTCTATTATTTTAATGATATTACATACATTTTATTACTTTTATAATTTTATGCACTTAATAAATATAATGTTCTTAGTTTCTGTAAAATTAATTTTACCCAGGGTAAATTAGGTAGAATTATCTGGGTAAAATTGAAAACTTAAAATAAAACTAGCCGCGGTGCCCGCGGATAACTAATGGTTATACAAAGATAGTTGATTAAAAATAGTCGGTGCATTTCCGGTTCACACTAGCTATGTGCACAGGTCACAGCTAATGATATACATCAAAATTGCTGAAATCGGACAGATTTAACCTAAAGGAGAGAAGTATGTATCCAGTGGTGTTCGTTTGCTACACAAGCAGGTCCAGGCTAACTCAACATACCAAGATTTACTATTTAGTGTGAAAACATTTCTCAAAGGAGCTTTCCTACAACGGGTGCAAAATAATTTGAAATTACCCCATGTATGTATTAAAAAAAATTGTGACAACCACTTGAATTTATCATCAATTGCATATTGTAATAAAGTTTGCTTTGTATTAAATTTTCAAAAAGTAAAACATTCACAAAAATAGAAATTCGAAAAAAAAATTTCGCACTTCCTTGTCTTTCAAAATACGCCTTTCAGAATGCTGTGAAAAAATCAGATGATTAAATATTCCCTTTTGACTATCCGTTAACAAAATAATTAAAAACAAAATAACTTTACTAATTATATTTAAATAAATGTTAAATAAATTATATTTTAAAGTGAGGTTTAATAAATTTTTTAAAGGAAGCAAATTTTTAAATCTTTTTTTTTTAAATTATTTGGACTATATAATTGTGATGACTGAAGTTTTTCTTTTTGTGTGTGTGCATTTTGAATGACTGCAGCTTGCAGGACAATTTATGACTCAAACAACAAGTATCAGGAAGTGACAATAAACTTTGAAAACGTCAAAGAATGAACTCAGTCAGACGGTCGCCAGTTGTTGACAGATAATTCAAATACAAGTATGTGCGGGCAATAAAAAATTCCTGCACACATCGAAAAGTTACGTGATCCTTAGGACCTCAAGCAGTTGCGCCCAATGTATCTCCGACCAGTGGCAACTTTCTCTCACCAGCTCGCCGATCAGTGAAAGCCGAGATATGGGGATACATCAGGGAACCACCAGCCAACAGGATCAAAGGGGAGAGATGAAGTAGGATCCAGCAGACAAGTCGAATTTTGTACATTGGATTTTGAGGATTGGATTGGTGAAAAGTTGATGAATCGAAGTGGCTGTCCTTGAGTTAAGAGCTGATGATGGTCGTCGAAGAGAAGTTTAAAATAAAAGGCGGTTTTGATATCAAGACGAAGTGTTGCTGTCCCAAGAATGACCCTGAGTGGCATATCTTGAAATTCAATTTAGGAGTGTTCAGTTTTAATATCAATCTCAAGGGGTCTAAGTTAGAGACCTGCAAGGGATCAGGCCTGACCCAAGAGCCTGGCTCGGGCCACGTTTTTCTAAATTCGGATTGGGTTTGGCCGGGTCAAAATAAATGAAGAAAGTCAAAAATAAATCAAAATTGAAACAGATGAATTTGAAATTATATATGAAGCAAAACTTCCAATTAACGGATAAAAGTCTCCTTGTTCCATATTAAATAATAAAAAGTTTGCTCTGTAAGAAGAACGCAGATGGGCAAATTAGAACCAGATACAGACAATTATAATTTCAGATAAAAAATGTACCTTAATTATTCAACAGCATTCTGAAGTCAAAATATGACATTAATTTTCGCAACATTCAAGTTGTTTGAAGCTACAGTAACAGAAATATATTCTAGCCTCGATGAAGCAGAATAAATATACTGCGCCTATGTACCAGATGTGATGTTTCGTAACATCATGTGATCTATAAATTTAATAGAGAAGCAATACATTCCAAATTTAATTTTTGAGGCAATGATCACTCGGTTCTTATCATTGGTCAAATGCGAGTTGTAATTTGTTATATATTTTATTTTATCGCAAAAAATTTAATCGATTTTGTACTGTGAATACTTGATTGGTGATGAAAGTATGAAATCCAATAGGTATTGTTTAACTTAAAATTGAACACTAATATTTTATTTTCAATTTCTTCTGTGATTTTAATTTCAATTATTAGATTCCGAATGTTTCTAAATTATCAAAATTAAATACATTATATTCTTAAATTAAAACACAGCTCCATCGATTTCTTTCTGATAACAAATATTGAATGAAAAATTATTTGAGCAAACTGTTATAATTTAAAATTAATATATGGATATGGCGAATGATTGTCATTGAATGTATTTATATTTATATTTCAAACATCTCACACTGTTAATTTAAAATTCTTAAATTTTTATTGCTCATTTAATATTTGATATATCAAACCAACATGATAAATAAAAACTCACTTTATAGTAATTACCCATTTTGATTTGTACAGCTTTTTCAAATTTGGATTATGTTTGATTTGTTACTATATGCAATATAACTTGTATTTAATTCCTTAAATGGCAAATTTGTATTATCATACGGGGCAACAAGCTTTAATGTATTTCAAAAATATCGGGCCAGGCCCCGTCAACTGGCTTTGAGTGCTTTCAGTCAGGCTCGGGTGAATTATTTAAAAAAAAATACTCTAGGGGTTTGGCGAGTCAAGTCAAGAGTATTTTCGGGCCGGGAAAATTTTTAAATTAGACCCGTGTAGACCTTTAGTCTCTAAATAACTGGATTTTCATTTTAGCTACCTCTGCCGGCTTCAGGAACTGGGATTTTCACAAATTTAGAGACTTCGGGTTTTACTGCAGTAGGAGAAATTTCTCAATATTGCAGTGACGCTGTAGTCGAAGAACTTCCTTTGAAACTTTTAGTTTATAAAATCTCCTTACTTATTCTTTTATTATTATTATTATTTATTTATTTTATTTATTGGAGGTTTTCTAGTTCAAGGACTTGAGAACTACAAGCTGATTGGGGATTCAGTGTAATATTTTCACCACATATGTGTTTAGGAAGCATTTTGAAACTTTTCAATTGCGGGGGGGGGGGGGTTGAACCCCCTAACCTCCCTCTTAAATATGCGTCTGCCGACCAAGATGATTCCCAAAAATTAGCCTGCAACACGCATGGTATCCACGACAGGCACTCCATTTTCTCTCATGAGGAATTCCCGTTTTTAAGAATCAGGTTATTGTAAATTACCACTTCGTCATCACACTCCAACTTAAATTGAAACTGAACTCCAACTTAAATTGAAATTGCCTCCAACTTAAAATGAAACTGAATAAATATGAATTGTAAAATTATTAATTATGTTAGCGAAAAATATATGCTTTTTAAATAAATAATTAAGTAAGAAACAAAGGTGTCTTTAATAAGTATTCGATAATAAATGTTTATCTTTTTGGACTTATAATTTTTATAGGTGAACACCGGACTGCAGAAAATAGGTGGAATATTTGTCGGACTCATACATTTATGTACACATGATTACGAAGCCTAAGATAATTAAATCTAATTAAGACATTTTTCTCACCGCATTAATAATAGGTTAAAAGTATTTCTTCGTGCTTTGCTCTATTCGTGCTCTGCAACACGCATGGTATCCACGACAGACACTCCATTTTCTCTCATGAGGAATTCCCGTCTTTGAGGTTTCCCGTTAACATTCAATATGAAATCGATGTTTTAAAAGTTCTCAATAAAGCAAATTTGACCTGATGAAGTTTTTGTTAAAAATTTGGATAACTTTACAGAATCCTAATATGTTTGATGAAATAACAATGTTATGTTACTGTAGACGCTTCACAGCCGCTGTTGAATTGTATTACCCCGTGATATTCATATACATTTCACAAATTATCTAATATCCCAATTTTTTTTCAAAAGTGAAGAAGTTATGTGAAGTGAGGAAAATTCAGATCATGGGCCACTATTGAACTAAAACTACTTGAGAACATTGCACATACCCAATAAGTAGTGCGTCCAAGTCTATGTTTCTAAAAAATGCAGGGAAAGTTGATTCATGGCCACTACCAACTTATACTACTTCAAGATACTCATATCACAATTTTTCACGTTGTAGGAAAAGTAGGTTAATGGCCTCTATTGAGTATACAACTCAGTTAAATTGCTATATTATCCACTCGTATGATCCTGGCCTATTTCTTTCAAAAAGTGTAAATAAAGTCAGTTTATAGCCGCCATCAACTTATACAACTCGGGCACTTTGCCGTACAGTTAGTTCACAAATAGTCTATTGTCTATTTTTTCAATTACTGTAGGAAACGCAATTGATGGCCACTATTGATTTTTGAAAAGCGGACACAATGTTTGGTATACCTTATGGAAATCCGACTATATATGATCCTAAAATATTACTATAAGAATATACAGTTCTGTACCGTGGTAGTAAATAACATACAATAACGTAGAGAAAAGCTTGTCAACCAATCACAGAGCTAGCATCTTAACGATATAGATCACGTGGCTTTAAATTTCATGTATGAATAATTTCACAACAATGAGATTTATCTGCAAGATTAAAACTTACAGTAAATAGAAGGCATTACTTCATCGGAACCGTTTTCGGTCTGACTTTCATAAGCTTCATGCAAATAATTATAAATTAATTGAATTTTATTTTTAACTAGAATAGCAAGACAGGTAGCAATAGCAAAAAATCACCCCCATCCGCTATCCATAAAATTGCAAAATATTTCCATCTATCTGATCAGCACTTGCGTTCATAATATCCAAAGACAGATGCGATCTATATACCTTTCCCATTCAATATTGTTATATATAATAGGACTCGTCATCGCAGCATACGTACTACTATGCCCTTAACATAACTCAATTAATTTGCGCTCCCCTACAGCCAGTAACAAAACGTAGCTCTTTCACGTACAGTGAAACTCTCTATATTTTGTGTGAGACCAGAATATGTTCTCACATGAGACATTTTTATTTGTATTATTTACGATGCCTAGAACGGCAAACAAAGCTATAGTCTGGCTGGCGCCGGGGTTTATGACAACGTGAACTTTAAGGTCATAATACTATAAATTTAGGTGTGCCAAACCAGAGGGGCTGAGAGGGGCCTTGCTAAATGTGAAGTGATGCCATTGGGTTGAAAAGAACCAATGAGCGCCAAGGGGAAGAAGGGCGGTGCTCCCCCCCCCCCGCGCCGAAGGAACCGCAGCTTGGAGAGTTCCAGACGAATGAAATCAGAGTTCAGTCATAGACGAAACGAGTTCAGTAGTGAACGAAATCAGAGATGTAGACAACGAGAAGCAGAGATGGAGATCAGACATGAAAAGAAAATAATTACGAATTTTGACTTAGAGCACGAGTAGAAAAGCATAAAAAACCCCAACAGATTTGTAGAGTGTCCCGTAGAAGTGATCTATGTGCGAGCGCATTTTTAGTGCGAGTCGGAGCCACACACCCCAGAGTTGTGGCGGTACTTTCAGCACTAAGACTGATGCAAGCCCTTGGAGAGATGATAAGCCCAATATTAAACTGGAAGGTATGTGCTCATTTTCACAGGTCCTAGAC
Source organism: Amaurobius ferox (assembly GCA_951213105.1). Classification (NCBI taxonomy): domain Eukaryota; kingdom Metazoa; phylum Arthropoda; class Arachnida; order Araneae; family Amaurobiidae; genus Amaurobius; species Amaurobius ferox. Next base: position 60,595,394 of record OX578142.1, on the reverse strand, counting down.
ACCATCGTAAATCTAATAATTCTGGTCGCATATGTCCCCTCGCTAAAATAATTAAATGAAAATTGATGTTATTGATAAATTGATGTTGTTAATAAACGATATTATTTAAGTTTAAATAGTCTAATCTTTTTATATTAATTAATAATTATTTTCAGGACTTACACGAAAGGTAAAAATAATTGGAGAGTTTATTGCGGCACAACAAAGAGCAATGTTAATTTTAATGTTAACTAAAAGTTTCTCTTATTTCTTATCGCCACATTTTGAATATAAAATAGTAAATTAATAATTTTCCCAAAGCAACAAGGTATATCAATGGAATTAAATTTAATTAATAGAGTGGATTCTTTTACATCCTTCCTAAATGTAACTTAGTGATACGTGTTTTATGACAAAGTTTACAACGACTTTTAATACTTCCATATTTTTACTTTCCCTGCAAAACATGAAAATGTATAGGGAAAGTATTGAAATCGTGTCGAACATCGCAACTCGGGTTTTCGACGGATCTACTATACGTTTTGAGCAACCCAGAACCCGAAAACCTATTTTTAGAGTGACGTATGTGTGTGTCCATCTGTGCAATGTATGTATCCACTCTAGCTAAATAACTACTTGACCAGATTTCGCAAAATTGTATATGTAAGTAACTTCTGAGTAACCCTGTTGCTGATTAGAGTTTGGTACGATTCGGGAAAGAAGACTGACCTCGGGAAGAAAGAACCTGCCTTCCTTGCGAAATGGCCCGCAAAATCGTCAAAATCTAAAATGAAAGACTGCGTATGCTCAAATGTATCAACTAAATTCTTGTTTTATAAGTAATATTTGATGATAAAAAGAATATGATCAACCCCATTTACTCTAGAACTAGCCGTTCTCACGATATTTTTTTTTTCTTTTTGCTTCGACAACTTTGAAAATACTTCCCGTTACCAAATGAAAACAAAAATTGAATTAAAAGTGTAAATGGAGTGTAATTTCAAATAATTATTTTTATTATTTTGTGCAATTAAACTAAATTTATCAAATTATTAAAGAAATAAAGAGGAAGTGGATTCGAGTCTGTGTGGAAAGTCATGTACTGCCCACATCAGATGCTTTTATTACTTTCCCTGCAATACAAGGTAATGTATAGAGAAAATATTGGAATTATGCCGAAAATCGCAACTCGAGTTTTCGACGGATCTACACGTTTCGAGACCTCTAAAATACGAAAAAACTATTTTAGCGTGACGTCTGTATGTGTGTGTCTGTGTGTGTGTCTGTCTGTGTTCTGTCTATCTGTCTGTCTGTCTGTACAATGTAAGTATCCACTCTAACTCAAAAACTAATGAACCGAATTTCATAAAATTTGATAAGTCACTTGGGTGTGAACCTGGTGCTGATTAGTTTTTGGTACGATTCGGGATAAAAGAACCTGTATCCACTCTAGCTGAAAAGCTAATGGACCGAATTTCACAAAATTCGGTATATAAATCGCTTAAAAGGTACTTAAAAGACCGCTTAAAAGGTAGGTTATCCTGGTGCTGATTAGATTTTGGTACGATTCGGAAAAAAATAACCTGCTTTTTTTGAAAAATCGTCAAAATCTAAAATAAAAAACTACGTATACTTAAATATATCCATTAAATGCTTGTTTTATACGTAATTTTTAATGAAGAAAAGAATAAGACCAACCCCATTACACTAGGACTAGCCATTCTCGAGATATTTTAGTTTTTCGTATTTTCTCTATGCCACCTTTGAAAATAAGTCCAGTTACCAAATGAGAACGAAAATTGAATTAAAAGTGAATTAAATTTAACTAAAATAAAGCGAACGTGGATATAAGTCTGCAGGGAAAGTCATGTGCTGCCCACATCAGATTTTTTATATTTCTACATTTTAAATATACAGAAAATATCCTAAACTTCAATTTTTCCTGTGTTTTACTTCAAAACGAGATTAACATTTTTGTTTCTAATACTGTAAGTAACCGTGTAAAATATATATTTATTTGTGGAACTAACAATGGTTTTTTTGCCGAAAGAGTGTTATTTTTATCATTTCAGGGTAAAACCTTTCGCAGATGCATCATTAAAAGAATTTATTTTCCGCAGGGCGTTCGTTCCTAACAGTGAACGTCACTTTTAGAGAGCAATCCATCAGGATTTACACGAGGTGTCAAACCCGCTGCTTTCAAACTTCATCAAAGTTGACTAGTTATTCACACGATATTCACAGATCAATTAAAATTTTCATTCTCTCCTTTGGCTTTTGATTCAAAGATATCTGAAAAAGAAATTGTCTTATGAATCTTTGTTCGTTATTGAAAATTACAGTTTGAATGTTTATTTACTATTTAAATGCATCATTAATAGAATTTATTTTCCGCAGGGCGTTCGTTCCTGACAGTGGACGTCACTTTTAGAGGAAAATCCATCAGGATTTACACGAGGTGTCAAACCATCTGCTTTCAAACTTCATCAAAGCTGACTCGTTATTCACACGTTATTCACAGATCAATTAGAATTTTCATTCTCTCCTTTGGCTTTTGACTCAAAGATATCTGAAAAAGAAATTGTCTTATGAATCTTTGTTCGTTATTGAAAATTACAGTTTGAATGTTTATTTATTTAAATGCGTCATTAAAAAAATTTATTTTCCGCAGGGCGTTCGTTCCTGACAGTGAATGTCACTTTTAGAGAGCAATCCATCAGGATTTACACGAGGTGTCAAACCCGCTGCTTTCAAACTTCATCAAAGTTAACTAGTTATTCACACGTTATTCACAGATCAATTAGAATTTCATTCTCTCCTTTGGCTTTTGACTCAAAGATATCTGAAAAAGAAATTGTCTTATAATTCGTTGTTCGTTATTGAAAATTACAGTTTGAATGTTTATTTGTTTAAATGCATCATTAATAGAATTTATTTTCTGCAGGGCGTTCGTTCCTGACAGTGAACGTCACTTTTAGAGGAAAATCCATCAGGATTTTTACGAGGTGTCATGCCCTCTGCTTTCAAACTTCATCAAAGCTGACTAGTTATTCACGCGTCATTCACAGTTCAATTAGAATTTTCATTCTCTTTTTTGGCTTTTGATTCAAAGACATCTGAAAAAGAAATTGTCTTATAAATATTTGTTCACTAATGAAAATTACAGTATGAACATTAATTTATTTAAATTCTCATAATTTAATATAGGATAATTTTAAATTCACTGTACAAACTGCAATGAGAGATAGGGAACACTAAAACAATCATTTTCCGTTGTGAGTGTATGTCTGCAGATAGCACCTTTTGTGCTAGATGGCGAAACTGCAATTGGCTATTTTCCTCCATCATCATTCATAACGTGGACTTCGTACGTGTAACAAATAGCATTTTACGACATTTAAGGTAGCCAACATGCGTCTAGCATATGGGGCTGCCAATGAAAAGGGAAGAGCTTGTTTAAGGTTAAAATTAAAATAACTTCATTAAAAATAGTATATAATACAAAATTAATGGTTTCGAACGGTTTCAAAAGCAAAAACAGTTTTCTTTGTTAGAAAGCACATGAAGCGCAACTTCCACTCATCTGAGAAAGAACAGCAAACGTAGCAGAAGCAGGGAAAGGATGTCGCCAACTGTAACAGAAGAAAAAGGGTAATAAATCCAAGAGGTGATATATAATGAATGAACGGTAAAATAGAAAAGAGGAAAATGAACATCCAACAAAGGATTCAAATGACTTATTCATAAAAGCAAATTGAATTATAAACAGGAAATTGATTAAAATTACGAAAGAAGAAGGAAACAAATGAAAACGAAAAATTAAGAAAGTCTATATTTCAAGAAAGTCCAATTCAAAAATGGAATTAGACGTAAAAACAATCTTAGCTTGGAAAGAATGTAAAACATGATTTGGGTCCCAAGAATGTTAGGCAATTGCAGACTGAGAAACTTCTTGTTTAAAAATATGGCTTGTGTGTTCCTTACCCTAGTTTGGTTTATGGTATTTGGTTTTTTACCCCTATTTTCTTCTCTAGCTGTTGGCAACACGCTTTTTCTACTGCTTCTACCACGTTTGCTGTTCTTGTATCAGTCGCTGATCCTTCTCAGACGAGTGAAAGTTGTGCTGTTTGTGCGTCTTAGAGAAGAAAATTGTTTTTGATTTCGATACTGGTCGATACCGGTCAATTTTTTATTATATACTGCTTTTAATGAACTTATTTAATTCTTATTTTATTTTATTCTTACGTAGCAAATTGAGCTGCACGTATGTTGTAAGATTATTGGTAAATCTTACATCAGGTTTTCCGTTTCGATAGGCAGCCTCATACGCTAGATGTATGTTAGCCATACTAACCAGACCGTCCAACCTACCAGAAAGTATAAGATGTGTAAGATATGCAACCGCAAGGACCGTGCTCCACTTCTCCTAACCCATTACATTTCGGAAGGGCTTTTGGATATATATATGTGTGTGTGTGTGGATTTATCGTGTCCATACTCCGCATACACAAGGGATTATTTTATGCGGCGTTGAGGTCACACACGCATATATATATATATATTTATATATATAATTTCTTCGAAATAAAGAATTTTTTAGGCCTAGTGCTTATCCACGTGTATAGCTTTAATGCTTGGATATTTTTAGATTTTTGATTTCGAATCCACACCATAGATATATGTTGATACTTGTTGATTATCTTTAGCTTGATGACTAGAAATTTGCATTTTATTTTCCTCACGATTGATGATTCTCTTTTTCATACTACTTCTTAATTTGTAGGCATAATTTAAGTTAGGGTATTTTGAGTTACAACTTCTCTCTATTCTATCATTGGATTTTCATTTTATAATTTTATTATACGTATATATATATATATACATATATATATGGGCCATGTGCATTATGGGCCATGTACATTATTTCTGTAATACATTTTACAGTTGTGTACACAGAAACGTAGAATCAGCATTAAAGAAACATGTATAACCTTTGATAACGTACATGGTTTCAGAAATGCTTTTCATATTCATATTCATGTTAATCCTTCTATTCAATTTCCAAACTTTTTGGAAGCTAGAAAAGGCCTAGCTCATCGTGCTACACTTCTGATTTGCAATTTTTGTTTCTGATTTGCAATTTTTATCTTTTAACTTTTGAATTTACATCTTGTATGCTTATGTAGGGTATCCGGGGAATAGTACCTTAGGTAATTGCATTAGACATGAGTTAAATCTCTTTCTTACATGCTCTCACATACATGATTACATGATACAATAACTTGTATAGACTTTTTGTAATCACATCCGTCCTTTTTCATTTCATTTTTATATACAGCATTTTTCTAATGGTAATTCTCGGGTATATATTACAAGTAAAAAAAAAAATGTATATATATATATATATATATATATATATATATATATATATATATATATATATATATATATATATATATATATATATATATATATATATATATATACAGGGTGTCCAGTGCTATCGGTGCCCAATGGCTATTTCCTCAACCGTTAGTCACAGAGATATACTACCAATTGGAAAAATGTTTTACATTTTAAAGTCTATTATCTTAGAAACAGTTCAAATCAATAAATACATTTTAAATATAAATGTTTATACGGTTCCCCGGTCCTACCAATTATATATAGGAAAATCATCCTCATACAATATCATGCAAAATAAAAAAGATCTTCCTTTTACGACCAAAATTCACAGAGTTATGAAGCATTAAACTTTATGACTTAAGTCGCCTTTCCACGCATAAGAATGTCCCGTTGTGAACATTCTATAAGAAAATCCCCGTCTGTGAACATACTATTGACCGTTTCTCAGCACAAAAAGTGCTTCAACTTTAAACAGCTATAAGTCGGTCAATTTTGGTCGTAAAAGGATGATTTTTTTTTATTTTGCATAAAATTGTATGAGTATGATTTTCCTAAATATAATTCGTAAGACCGGGGGACTGTATAAAAATTTATATTTCGTATTTCTTTCAGAAATGAATTTATTGATTTGAACTTTTCTAAGATAATAGATTTTAAAATTTAAAACATTTTTGCAATTGAAAGTGTACCTCTGTGACTAACGGTTGTGACATAGCCATTGGGCACCGATAGCACTGGACACCCTGTATATATCTCGTGTCCATACTCCGTGTAGACAAGAGGATAATTATTTGCGGCGTTCAGGTTGAATTACGAGATTACCACGTCAGATCTTCCCGTCATAGACACTGAGCTATCCTGACCCAGATGCATATCAGTCATGTCAACATTGGTAAATTTCTCTATTTTGCACGAACAAAGTCCGCGTTATGAATTCCGATTACAAAATAATACAAATTGTTCCCACTAACCCAACAAGTTGCGCCCAACAGTACCACGAGCAAGAAAAAGTGACAACTGTGAACATACATTCATTAACAAAGAATGTTTGTTTTAGTGTTCCCTAATTAACATTAAACTTTGCAGGCAGAGTTCCAAATCAATCTGCATATAAAAATTAGCTCAGACTTCTGTCTGAATACATTTGCAAAATAAAGATTTTGTTTATCACTGCCTGAATAGAGGATTTGAAATATGTTTTTGTCTGTCTTCTATTACCGCTTATAACTCAAATAACCGTTAAATATGTTTCATATTTTATATAAAATGTTGCAAGAATTTTTGTATCAAAACGACGTCTATTTTTGCATAAGATGTAGATGTCCTAACACATCTATTTTTAAATTATTTTACCTTTCTTTCATTGTTTTTTCTAACAGGGCGTGTAGAAACATTGCTTGGATTTTAGAAATTCCCAGCTTGCTCCGGTATTGCTGTTGAGACCCAGACCGTCCGACCTACCAGAACGGTATAAGGGATCTGTTTGGACGGCGAGGGAAGTGCCATCCAATTTAGACCGGAACCCAGTGGAGGAGGCATCCACAGGGCCGTACCCTCCTTCCCCTACCACAAACCTCTCGGAAGGACTTACAGACCCACATATTTAACGTTATCTTACTCCGCGTGAACACGGCGGCAGTTTTGGCAGCTGCGGGAATCGAACCCGGGCTGACCGATTGCAACTCCCGCGCGCTAACCACTGGGCTACCACGCCCTCAACTTGCTCCGGTGTGACTTCAATAAGATTTTTATATCTAAAATCCTTATCAACACTGTGTATTCCTTGCTAACAAAGTTATGAAAGAAATAATAATTCAATGTTATTGTCTAAATGATAGAGACTGCTGCTTAATTGTAAAGATCTGAGCCAGATCAAAGTTCTCAGCCAAAATCTAAAAATTCATCTTAGTTCCATATCGGTAAAAATAAAAGCCTCTATACAGACTGATTCGAAACACTCTGTACAAAAATTAATATTAGATAAGGAATTCTAAAACAAGAAAATTTTCATTAATGAATGTATGTCATCAGACTTTCCTCTTTGGAACTAGAGGGCACAGTTGGTCTGGAAATAGGCTATTTTTCTCTGCCCTTCATTCTTTTTTTTCTTTTGACCCAGATCATCTGACCTACAGAAGGTGTACAAATCTGTTTTGACGGCCTAGAGAGTACCACCCAATTTAGACCGGAACCCTGATGGGCGACATTCACGGGGGCCATACCCTCCTTCCCCTGCCACCAACCTCTCATAAAACCCCACAGATTTAACATACCTGCATTCCGCATAAACACTGAGAGAGTTTGGGCAAAACTCGGGTCCTCCGACTGCAATATCCGTGCCTTAACTTACTGGGTTATCCTACCCTTTATTTTGTGCTGTCGTCATTTTTATCCGAACTATATACGTGTAAAATAGTGCATTTCACGAATGTTGAGATGGTTGATATGCACCTGAGCCGGGATAGCGCAGTGGGTATGGCAGGAAGGTCGCACGCGGTAGTCTCGTGTTCAATCCTCGACACTACGTTAAACTTTTCTCATGTCAACGCAGAGCATAAGTACGATAACTATCTATCTCCGAAAATCCATTCGAGATGTGATGGATTAAGGGAAAGATGATATGGTCCCAGTATTTGACACTACCATTGGGTTCCAGACTTAAATATGTGGCCATCTCCCCACCACCTACAAGATACCTTACACTTGTGGGTAGGGAATTCACCCGCCTGTCAACGTCAACACTGTCGTTGTGGCCATTATGCTAATTATCTATCTGGAGCTAATGGAATTATTCCTCTAGCTTTCGCTTTGAATAGCCGAATGTTGACACATACCTGGAAACTGTTCCAGACCTCACAACATGTCATACAGGTCACATTTCCTTACAGAACCTGTCAATCATAAATATAGAGCTGACTCTCAAGTTTGAGTGCCCTAAGATACAACAGAAATATCCGAACAAGAAGGTAAAAGTCACAACAAAACCAAAATAATTCCAATGTCGAATAATAGTTCAAAAAGGATAAGAAATGAGCACAGATGGAACAAGGTAGAAATAAAAGTAAGTACATAATTTTGGTGATGCTTTAAGATATAGTTTCCTTTCCTGGCTTCTTGCGAGAGGAATGATATTGTGCCTTTTCACAGTAAAACGATCCACAGACTTATCATTAATTGAAATCATTTTCCACTGAACGTTGGTTCATGATGGATTGTGATCGTTCCTTTTAGAGGAAAATCTATCACTATTCATACGCTATATCAACTTTGCTGTTCTCAAAATAAATCGTAAAGTGCTTCAATTATTCGCATGCAATTCATCGTTTTGTTCAGATTACTTACATATTCAATATTTTGCAAATATTCTTGAAATCTCAAATGAATTTTAAATTTGATAAAATTATTTGATTATTATTAAGAACATTTAAACATCATACACTATTGTATATTTCTTATTCAGCGATACAGATGAAATTATGTAAAGAGGGTATAACATACAAAGTAAGTAATACAAGATGAGTTATAGAATGTAAATATATCTTATAAATTAAGTTATACAAAGCTAATTATTCAAAGTGTAACGGCGGAAAGTGTGACCTCCAATATTTTGAAGACACAAGCACCAGCACCACCATAGAAACCCGTGATCAAATAGGCCGCAAAATAAACCACTTGGGTTCCCCCTCTGGTCCGGAGAAGTAAATCTCCAAGATGACCTGCCTGAAAATCCAGTAGAACAAAATTCACTTAAATCTTAAACCCTTATCTTGAGGAACTTCGTCTTTTTCATCAAAACTTAAAATAATAAAATCAACATCACAGTTAAAGCAAACTAAATACATCAATATTTAACATTAATCAAACATTATTTATTCCATCGTAATAAGCATAGAGTAATCAAACAGCAGCTGAATCCTTATCAACTTCAACCACTAGACTCGGGCGCTCAAGGACCTTAGTTAAACCAATGCCACAAGCTTCCAAAGCTTCAAACAGTAATAATCAAATCGCCATATAAAATCAGTGGCAATACATTAAAATAATAATAATGTTATAAATTTTAAAGGTATGGGCAATTAAACAACAGGGGCGAGCAATGGAAAGAATGTAAATAGATTTGCTGATTTCAAATGTAAAATTAATAGAATACAATTAAATTTTATTTAGAAGTAATAGATGAACAAGTTTATTTAGCCGAGCCATCAAAGGCTTCAAATCATGCTCGGCTCGTAGTTCGTCTGAGGCATCATCTGGTAATATAAAAATTATGAGATGCCGGGAACACCAGGGTTCCGAAACAAGAACGATAATGGTACTTACCTTGAGCCAAAAGTAAAGAAATTAACGGAGGTCAAACCTCTTCGATGAGGGGTGAATTGCCGTCATCAGGCGTAATCAAGGAGGGAAGTCAAACCAGCCATCTCCAGTCAAAACTTCATAATCGCCTCACCAAAAGAAAAATTCGACACACCAGGGGGGGTCGTTTAGGTGATTCTTGGCCCGGACTGGACATCGCTGCCACTTGATCCGACATCGCTCACTCAAAAATTCATGCGGTGGCCGGATTGGGAAGACTAGCCACAGGAACACAGCCCTTGCTCATCACGATCATCTGCCACCGACCCGGACAAGCTTCGAGTCCTCCATCAGTTATCAGAATTCCGCTCGGACCGAAGCCCGGCGGCAGAGTGCTTACTCTAGCACTTGAAATCGGGAAAAAGCCCGGGAAAAAGGTTCAGGAAACTTTTATACCAACCACTCTAACGTCATGAAAGCTTGAGAATTCAAAATTTATCGGCCAAAAAAAATTCCCACGCATCAACACCAGCCGTCTCGCTGTCGCGACGCAAAAACGGGGGGAAACCTGCAGAGATGAACCTTTACATTTATATTCCAGCATGATACATACTAATCGAATGAGAGACGAAACTCAAACTTTCGATTTCATCAGCGAAAACGGTGACCTCTGGTGCAGCGAAAGAAAATGACCCTTCGGGTGTTCGCTTGAAATAGTACTTTTATATTGTATTCCGATTAATTACAGATTCTGCTTTAACGAGTTAAATAGCTCAGAAATACATGAATTACATAAAAGAATGACTAGAGGTGGTTTAAAGCAGAATTAAAATAGTTAGATGGCTTTAAATACTGTATATTGAATGGCTTAAAATACACTAGATGGATTTACAACTTATACACAGAAGTAATGCGGGTTCGAATCCCAGCATTACAAAAGTAAGTATAGAATACACATTAAGTTGTAACCTAAATTATACACAAATTTGGTACAAATATTACAATCAGTGAATACTGGAACCTTATTGCTCAAAAGATCCCCAAATTTTCTCATTAATTTTTGAAAAAAATCATTGAAAAATTAGAACCTTCTATAATGTTGCATAAAAAATTATTTCTTATGTAATTTTTCATTGGAAAACGGATGACGCAAATTTTAGAAGACTAGCATGAATTTTTCTTGCGGTAGTGCACATTTTTCAAAAACATTTATCAAAAAATCACATACAATTAATAAAGTATTAACTATTATGAAATATGTTCGCCTTTCATATGTAATATTATACAACAAATATGTTAATATCATTTCCGTGGATCTAGTTCGATCCATCGATGTTTCGCCCCGGACTGACAAAAATATCGTGAAAATTGCAAAAATTACGTTGAATTAACAAATTGACACCAAATTAATGAATTATTTATTAAAATACTTTATTATATAGACTATATTGCTTACTATGGATGCAATCACTATTGATGCTTGCAATTTAGATTTGTGCGAAGTATAAGTTAATTGGATACTTCGAAATAGTGTTACATGTTGTCATCCGTAAAAATTGTACGCCAAATGTACAAGTCAACGTTTGAAACACTGTACCGTGGATCTTATACACCGTTTTTTCACTGTGAAAGAAAAAATCCATTACACTATATTTGAAAGTCATGTGCTCCCCACATCAGATCATTTTTACCTAATAATAGTTTCTACAGAAAAAATAGTATCATGAAATTTCTGAACAACTCCCTCCCCCGTTGACGTATCATTAATAGAGCTGATGGAATTTAGTCCAGATGGATTGTGAACGTCAGCGAATAATCCATCAAATTTTTAGGTGCCAATCCCCTGTTTTCAACGATGTGAGAACGTGCGTTAATAGTCCACCCCTTGGTTATGGGCCAATCAACACATTTAAGACACATCAGGCATGTGCGTGTGCGTATATATGTATGCAGTGGCTTCGTCAGACAAACAAATTGGGGAGCAGTTGGTAATACCCAATTCTGTTTTTCAATTATCCGAACTTCAATTTCTGGTTATGAATTTTCACATTATTATTTTTTTAAGCCTTTTAAAAGGTATTTTAAAACATCTTTTGATTATAAATTTTTTAAAGCTAAATATTTCTTAAATTTAGGAAATAAAATATATAAATTTATTGTTTTATAATTTGTAAATATGCATTTAGAATGTTCAATACAAATTTTTATATTATTCTGTCAACATTATTAATATTTTATAACATATGAAGAGCTAATTGCATGTTTATATATCTGTCAAATCGCGAGTTTTATTAAAAAATATTTGCTTCAATAAATTATTATGAAATATTTTACCATAAAACTTCTTCAATTTCCAGATTGATGTATTAACAACACATCATTGTATAATTGAAATATGTTGCCAATAGATACGGGTTTTTATATACTACTATTTATAGGAATATATTTCAAAAGATGGTACAAATGATTAGTTATATCCTGATGTCTTTTATATTCATTTTATAGACCACTCACAGTTTTAGTATCTTAGACCCATCCTTACTCTTCTGATATAGTATGGAGGGGGGGGGCAATTCAATTCCGGTTCCAACTATAGTATATCATACCTATTTCAATATTAAAATGAATAAAAGGTCATTTAGGCCCTATTAAAATTTAGGACATTAAAGTTAAAGTTAGAACGTTAAAATTAGGATATTTAAATTAGAAAGGATATCAAAATTAGAATGAGGATATTAAAATTAGAAAAATATATTTATTTTTGCAAAATAACTGTATACTATTTGTTCTGTCATAAGATTTAGGACACCAGTACAGGGTACTCTTTAGGATTTTAGGTTATTTATGATTTAGGCCACTTTCAGAAGAATCAGTAAAACGATTTTTACTGTAAGGCAGTAGCCACTTGTTTACACGAGAGTACGATTTTTCAAGCTTATAAGACTTGTCTACATCATTCCCTATTTTGTACGTCCTCAAGGGGGAAATCAAAAATCATGCACCGTTAAGTTCTGTTCCTTGGTCGATACTATGAGTATGCAAATAATCAGCTATCTTGACTTCTGGGGGGTCTGTAATGACTTCAAAAATCTCCCATTTTTTCGCATCACCGGAAGAATAAAAATAATGGCTCATTACGCTTTGTCCTGCGGTGTGCAAAGATGTAGCCTTCTAAGTCAGTGAAAGGGGCTTTTACAGGGTCTGGAGATACATAAAAAACATAAATTTTCTCTGCCCGGAGAGGGAGGGATTAAAAATACTACTCTGTTAGGTTTTGTCTTGTGATTTATATTGTAAGTATTCAAAGATTTGACCTTTTATGGCACCAGGTCACTTTTTGAAGAATTGTAGAGACGAAAGTACGTTAGACTTATGTATAGTTTCAACTAGCAGTGATCCATCCACCCGTACTACTAGCAATCTACCAATATTGCATTAAACCGTACTCCTTGCATTATGAATACAAATTAATCTTAATTGGCATCCTGAGTTAAAAAAATTATTTTTTAAGAAAAAATTTAGCTCTTTAGCTTGCATTTGTGATTAGTTATGGGTTTAATCAAAGTGATAAAAATGAAAATGTAATTGAAATGATAAAATATAAGTTGTGGATGTTTCTTCCACACAATATTTTTTCTGTTTAATTTAAATACATGTCAATTTATAGTACTTAACATGCTTGTTAATTTTTTTAAAATAGTCTACACTGCCTTTTCTGGGGTCAAAAAATTATTTCGTAAAACAAATACATAATTATTTATACGGAAACTTTTATGAATTATATTACTGGTAAACATAAAAATATATATTACGCCATATATATAAATGAAAATAACAATTTAAAGAAAGTTATATTTCATTATTAAAACTTCACTATTTTCCCGATAACTTAAAGCCGAATAAAAGTCAAATGCTATATTACTCTCTATATTCCATTTACTTTTATTATCTTGTAGAAAACCAATCTATATCTCAGAAATAATCAAATATTACTTCGAATACTACTACTATCCAACTTTTTTTATCCAATTTTTTTTATATTAAGATATTTATAACTTTTAGAAAAGACAGAAACTCAATGCAAATTGA
>OX578142.1:60406624-60576624 GCA_951213105.1 Amaurobius ferox | reverse complement strand
ATTCAAAATCTCCCGGTGACATAGAAGGCCGAATCTTTACATAGTCATAGTATCATCCACGGGCAGATTCTAAGGGAGCCAGAATTTCGAATTCAATTCTGTGACGAAAAAAATAAAAGGCGGTACGAAAGTATTTTTTGACCCTATAAAAACCCTCCAGTGTCTAGAGAGAACTGGAGGGATCAATATTGAAAGATCAACTGACCTAGAAGATTATATCTTCGTATAACGGAACCTAACGGAACCGGATTTTCGATATCTCTAAAGGGGGGGGGGTACAAAATGGGAGAGTAAAAAGAAACTCTTGGTTTCAATATGTCTGAAACTTTGCATGCTTACAATATTAACTATGGAACAGAGCCTATTGGAATCAATTTTTTATTATGACGCTTATTTTCGAAAGCTAAACAATATGAATTGCTAAGCATAATTAAACATGTTCAAAAATACAACTTGAATTTTAAGTGTTGTTAGTTTTTCTGTCTTTGAGAGACTTAAATATCACGGATTAGTAAAGTCGATATTCCCGACGCTTTTCGTGATTTAAACAAATGAAAACTATGATACGAAAAGTGTAAAAGCCAAAAACTTTCATATTTCTTTTTTAAAAAATTTCTATTAAGTTCTTTAATTTAATTCTCCTATAAAAAAAATAAAATAAGTTTATTATTCTCGCAGCGTCCACTTTAGTGATAAGAGCTTGCAATTTCATCCCTGTAGGTCAGCGTCGGTACGAAAATTCGTGGTTCGATTCCCGGTTGGGGCAGCAAAATTATTTAAAGTGTCGCCCGAAAAAATCAACCCTGTAGGTTAGTGGAAAGATATCGGATATCTGAAATGACCCTAGTACAACTAGCATGGATTCAGTGGAATCTGGTATATTGAGCTCCGATATCCAATCGGGAAGACAACGACCACGCAGAAAGTTAACCTGGAGGATAAAAATCGCAGCAGGATGTTAACCTGGGGATAAACATAGCAAGACATAGCCACTCAGATTGCCAGTTTCAAGTCAATCTGACATTAGAGTGGGGGGGGGGGATGCAGAGTCCACTTCGACGATAAGAGCTTAGAATTCCGTCCCAGTAGCTCAACGGTAGACTATCAACTGGCACGTACGAAGATCGTTGATTCGATTTCCTGCTGGAAAAGCAAGGTTCATTGCAATCCCTGTTTTCGTTTTGGCAAATTATATGGAGTTGCTGGTAGGAAAAGTTATTACTATATAATTTTTATCCTATTGAAACAATCATTTTACTATAGTTAGTAATATATGGATTAAAAAAAATTTCCCAAAACAAAAAATTGGATTAAACATCTGCAAATATTAATAATTATCGTAATATTAAACACCGCTCTCATAACTAATGTAACACAGCGTCATGCCCTGCAATCATCAAAATCTTCTGAGACATTTCCCTTTTCAACCTTGAAAATCACTATCATCCAAGATTTTGTATAAATTGAGCAATCAAAAAAGAGTCTGTCAATTGATGCATGCGTTTAAAAATTCGAATCCGTCAAACGAGTCAAACGGCTAAGCTGAATATTGATATCGCATCCTTTGTATAATCGCAATTATTAAGAATGCTAAAAATTACTTAAGCTTAGTTCTGTTTGGCCCGTCAGTTTTCTAGCGTAGAACAACGACTTGCAGATCAAAGATTTGAAAGTCGAGTATAGTTTTCAAAGTTTTAATTTGCTATAGCCAACATAGGCCTACTGTATGAAAATTGGCTTACAAAATTTTAGTTGAACCAGAACAATTGGATAGTTTGACCGGGTACAGATTGTTTCGATATATTTTGTTTATTTGCTGTCTGCGAATCCCAGGGCATTGTTGAAACTGTTAAGCCTTTGACACGAAAACAATTTTTTAAAAAGTTTAGTTTAAACCACTGCAATGTGCTTTTATATATTTAAATAGATCTCGCGAGTGATTTAAAACAATACACCTCACAGTTGTTTTGCACTCACGGTTGTCCAGAGAAACCACGATATTGTCAAAAGTGTTCACCAGTTTACAAGAAAAACAATTTTAGAATGCTCGATTCAAGCCACTCCAAAATGTTCGTGTTGCTCTCACGATTGTCATGAGCCACGGTGATCCAGGGGAGTGTTGCTGGCATAATGTATTGCAGACGCGAATTTGACTCCATGCTGTTTACGAATATGCTAACACGATTACATTTCGACTTATATTTTTAACGATTAAACGATTTCAATTGGGACCTATTTTTCCTATTTTTATCACAGATAGTCTATCTTAAATTGCCCCATACTATCCGCGGTATTAGACGTAGCCCTACGTCAAAATTATCCACTTGCAATTAAACGTAAGTAAACAATTGATAAGTTGTAACACAACAATCAATCTGGAACTAAGCAATCAATATGTAATTAAACAATCAATGTAACTATACAACTGTTTTGCTGTAAGCAATCAGCTGTTTGCTCACTCATTTATTCACGTAACTCAAAACAGATAAAAATATCATACATACCTATTATTCTATATTTATTTTCAGTCTCATCTTACAAGAAACGGATAAGTGTATTCCTAAATAATAACCAAGCTGTACCAAAAACTTATCCAGAATACAACCAGCATCCAATTATTTTGGAAAATATTTAATTTTTAGAAACAGCGCAGAAAGGCGGAGCTCAATATAAAACAATCTTAAAGGAACTTCGTTTTGCTACTTTCATCATTTGTTTTACATCTGATCGAGTGTACTGCTTTCCTCATATATTATGTCTGGTATTGCAAAAACTATGTCTAGTAGTTCTTTCTCTATTTCGCCTCTCGCATCTTTGATTAGCTACTCCAGGTTAACCCTCTATACCTTATTCACGACCAATTATTTTGCTTATTCAAGATGCATTGTGTAGTCTAAGAGAATTGGATAAAACTTCGAAAGCTCTTCCAACTTCTAGATAACATCGGAGTAAAATTGCATTTTACTCAAAATTGAACACGAGAAACAAGAAATTTCAATCAATTCTAGATACTAGTGGTTTATATTTCTATCCGTTTATTGAAATATGTATTAGCTGTGCGGAATATTCTGAATTAAGGATGCACAAAATTGTATTTAAGGGTTGGAATAATATATTCTATGATCTATGTAGATAATAATTTTCTAGCGTGTTATTGTTTTTCCAATACCATCCAGAAGCTCTGCAGTGACTTTGAAGACTAAATTTTTGCATACTTATAGTATCGGCAGCGGGACAGATCCTAATGGAACCAGGTTTTTAATGACCACTTTTTGAATGGAGGAAATGATGGCTTTTCGGAGGAAAAATCAGACTTTCCAGAAACCCCGTGTGACCTAACATGTTTAATCTTTGTATACTTATAGTATCGACCATGGTGATGACCCTTATGGAACCGTAATTGCAATTCCTCCCGGAGGAGGAGAAGCGGGTGTGTGGGGGGGGGGGTTAAAGGCTATTTTGACCTCTACAAATCCTCCCTGTGACCTATGGGTCTGAAAATTTGCATTCTTATAATTACGACTCAGATTCAAACGGAGTTTGAATTTTGATTTCTCCTACGAGTGGAAAAAATGAGATGGTGGGGCAGCTGGAAAGACTTTGCAAAAGCCCCTCAGTTGATCTAGAAGTTTGAATATTTGTATAGTTATAGATAGATCGCAGACAGAACCTAACGTAACTGGAATTTTAATTTCTCTAACCACGACGGGCGAAATGGAAGGGGGGTCGAAAGACTCTCCAGAAGCCCCCTGGTTCTTCAATGAAACTTTGCCCGTTTATAGTAATAATTACGGGACACAGCCTACTTACGCATATTTTTTATTATGGCAACTATATATGACGCTGATGAAACATGTTCAAATAATAAAACTTAGTTTTTAAGGGTATTGAATAATTCTTATTCATAAATTTTATTTTAGGTGCTTAAATATTAATAATTAATATTTTTATATGCACAACTAGTATATATACCCAGCTTATCCGTGATTTAACAAACGCAATATTTTTCCTAATGGCCAAATTCTAAAAGCATTCATATTGCTTTAAAAATTTCTACTAAAATATTTAATTTACTTCCTCTACAAAAATATAACTACAAAGATCAATCATGCATAAAGTGTTGATTATGAAACACTTTCCAACTGTAATGCAATTTTATTTAAACATCTCTAAAATGGGATACATTCAGAGGGGATATTTTTTAAATTATCTAAATTATCACAGTACTACAATAATTTATTTTACTTAAAAACTTAAAACCATGAAGATAAAAGTATTTTCTAACTCCATGTTTAAAACTTCATTGAAAAAAGCAATGCTATAAAATCGTCTTCTTCTCTAGGTAAAATCAATGAATATTTCATTCATATCACCTATATTCCAGACTCCAGAGCTAAATAATTTTATAACTATATATATATATATATATATATATACTACCCGAAATAGAAAATGCAACACCATGAAGCTTTGGCCGTATAATTAAGCAAATTGAATGACAAACGCAGCTGGCCGATGTATGCAAATGATCTGAAATGAAAGTGGGGCACGTGATTATTGCGCAGGTGATAAAAGGTGTGGAAATAGCAAATGAGTCAATAGTTGTTTCTGTCTCTCGCTTGCGGGAACCCGTTTTCTAAGCTGTTTTTTATTTCACAAGACACGTGTTGTTGAAGAGATGTCTGGCCGACAAGGCCAAAGTCCGTTTCAGCATTTGGACGATCGTGCAAAGGGATACATTTTAGGCCTACGTACAGCTGAGTTTAGGCCTATGTGCGGCAGTGGAGTATTACCTCTGAAACAAGCGTAAATATGTCTGTCCACTGTGTAAATGATTTCAAGAAGATGGATTGAAGAAGGGCATGTGAATCATCGCATTGATACATGTCTATCCTGAGGCATCCAGATTTATCTATCAAGGCTTATCGACGCATTCGAAGGCATGCCGTGGCGGCCCCACAAACGACGATTGTCGACATTCTGCATAATTTTCAGGGTACATTGGATGTTATCCAATATCAGCAAGAACAGTTTCTCGACGATTGGCTGAAAGCGGCTTGCACTCAAACTGTCCTTTACGAAGAATGCCATTGACGACGAGACACTGAGATTGCAATGGTGTCAGGCCCGAGCCTTTTGGAGGACTGAATGGGACAGGGAAGTGTTCAGCGACAAGTCTCAGTTCTGTTTGTCGAATGACAGTCGCCGTCGAAAGCCCAGACCATCCGGCTCCTCGGAGGACATAGAGCAGCAATAAGGGAGGCCGGTTGACAATCGCCGTGTGAGAGTTTGGAGGCGACGTGGAAACAGATACACTCCTACTTCTACTGTTGAACGCACGCCATACTGCTCGACAGCACGGCATCATAGTTTGCGGTGCCATCGGCTTCGATAGCCGGTCACCTCTGGTTCGTATCAGAGACATAATGACTGCACGACGATATGTGGATGTGGTGCTGGGGTCCGTTGCTCTGCTCTGCCTCCAGAGGTTGCAAAATTATGTTTTCCAGCAATATAACGCGCGCCCGCATACTGTATCCTTGACCAGACAAGCCTTTCAAGGTATCTAGGTGCTTTCTTGGTCTCCGCTGTCTCCTGATCCGTCGTTTGCCTGCCCTCCGCCTCAATTCGTAAAAACTTTCGAAACAATGAACTCTTACGAAAATTGATCGAGTTATATTTAATTGAATATTGTGAATGGGGATCATACATCAGATTAGAAATGTAAATCTGTGATTTTGTGACATATCACAAAGATAAAACTGGATGATAATACATAAGATACCTAACCGCGTAGTGAGTACCAGTGCTTTATATGATCTCTGTCTGTGTAATCCTTTATTTAGATGCAATTGTGATACAAAATTTTGACAAATATTAACGTATTTTTGATCTAAACAATTTCCATCGTCAATTTGTTTATGATCCCTATTTTCACTTATGAAACAGCCTTTCACATGGCACAGAAAAGTGGCATAAGTTAGATTTTTTTCCTTTATCATAATTCAGTTGATTTTAAAGATACAGATATGTAGTTTTTTTTAATGATCTTGTTGCATTAAAAATGAAACTTTTCTGATTGTCCAAATTTGTATAAGGGGGTCGTATAAAAATTTAAAAAGTCTAACTTTTTGAAAATTAAGGGGAGGACTATTTCATTGACGTAGTCTTATTTCCTACCTTACTTTCAACATTTTTCCTATTTACATTGCCCACTTATCTCCAACAGGTAAAGAATT
This sequence comes from Amaurobius ferox, assembly GCA_951213105.1. NCBI lineage: Eukaryota > Metazoa > Arthropoda > Arachnida > Araneae > Amaurobiidae > Amaurobius > Amaurobius ferox. The sequence continues at coordinate 60,570,385 of OX578142.1, read as the reverse complement.
AAAGGTCGTTTCAATCTTTTTGGGACACCCTGTATATCTTCGATATCCAAAACCACGTATATTGACGGATATGGTAAATGTGTTTTTTTTAAATAATAATAATTTTTGAAAATAATTCTCTGAAAAATATTTAATATTGAATGGAATAAAAGACTCCATAAGTTTCCAAATATTATCTTATTGCCCTTCAGCATTTTTTTTAGTTTACAGAATTAACATGAGGATATTCAAAAGGTCGCTACGTCACTGCATCTATATTTACATTTCTTAAAATCACAACGCATTTGTTAAAAAAATCGTGGAATTAAATATAGAGGATTTAATTGTTAATGCCTCAACATAATAACAATAATTACAATAAACTTAATTATATCTTATTCCCACACCACTATACACCATTTAATTTTACATGTGAATTTAAAGGGATGTATTTAAATATTAAAACAAAAACCTGTCTAAAATGAAAGTTGTGTGGTATACATTTGCAAAAACCTTGTAAAGGTTTCTACTCTGGGATTGCCATTGTAAAGTAACCTTTACGGTATCTACTCCCAAAATCATGCATTTTATTCACCAGTGTACTCACTTCAATCTTAAAACTACTGACTAGAGTTCGATGATCTACAACATTAATATACACATACTTTATTCCAGCTAACTCCGCTGACAACTCAAAATACAAGCACAGAATATTTACAAAAGCACTACCATATCTATACCGAGACTAAACCTTAACATTTTCTTACTGAACTGAATTAGAACTACTAATCAACTATTAAACCATATACATACTCACAATCTTGTAGATACAATCACTTCGCTGCTTAATTCCATTAATGAACAGAGCCACCACCACACCCGCGCACTCTCGTTATAAAGATAACAGCCAAAGCTGAACGACAACTCACGATTGCATCCTTATCAAATTGCACTATATTATTCGATACTAACATTTGCCTCTTCTTTTATAGTCCTGGCCAGTCGTGAGTACGTGATTCTCGAAAACAGAGTTGAGGCGTTTCGTACATAAATTAGCATAATAAAAAGTAAAATTAGCATACAATAATAATGAATAATAGAATCCTCATAACCACGTGCATTTCCTTATCTTCCTTAGATGCCATTCTAGAGGATTTAATTTAAATCTGTCAAAAGTAACCTATACTCTAACCTAAAGTAACTTGATATTCAAGACCTTTCGGCCCAGGGCAATACACACGAATGCACTGATTAAATCAAACTGTTTGTGTACTACATATACATACTTACAACAGATAGCAATTTAAAGGAACTGGCGACATAGACCATATCGGTATTGCACATGCCCATAAGGATGCACACTGATATAATATAATAAAATTTACAGACCTGGTGATGAATTTTACCCCATAGACGAGAGACTAAGCATTTATGCTTACCCAGTGGTAATTCATTTTACCTCGCACCGTACACTGGTAGGTCGGACGGTCTGGGTCTCAACAACAACAACCTCGCACCGTACTGTGGCCAACCCAAGATACTAGACCCTTATAGTCATAGTCGTATCCCAGTGAGTTTCCTTTAACTATGTGACCAAATAACTTCCGCACTCCGCCAAGTCTATTCTCTTAAATTCTCCGTCACTTTTCCACTTAATCAAGTTAAAATCGTACTAGAATCCCCTATCTTACTCCCTCTCCGAAACTTTATCCTTTTTTATCAAGAACGCAGAAAAGTTAATTAGCTCGGCAACTGTTCTGTCTAACCTCTAACCGAACCAGTCAGAATGGTTAGTTTAAAGAAAGCATAACTTATAGCGAAAACTGAGGAAAATAATAATCCGACAGCTATTTAGACCTCACACATTTTACAATGAAAATAGTTGTTCTGTCGCTATATGACGTTTTCGAACATGTCTAACATGTTTTTAACTTTCCAGACCCTCCAGAATCCCCCTGGGGACCTACAAAGCTGCATATTTGCACAAGTGAGAACACCGTCGTGCCGGCAGATCTCCGACAACGGAGGACTAAGGCCGAAAACCAAACGCAAACCCGAACACGGGAGCAACCGCCACACTCCGGATGCCGAGGCTCAACCTTCGCCTGAAAAGGTTTATTAACAAACAAAATACAGGGAGAGTTCATTCCATAGACAAGCTTCTCAAAACGCTACTATAAATACGGAAACGAAAATTTGAACAGCCAGGACCTCCATTGGGGAGAAGTAGCTCTTCTTCAAAGACGTCGTCGACACCAGTCAGTGATCAAACCAGGGGTGAAGTTATGATGTTAAACTTCAGAAGATGGGTTTGCTAAAACCATTAAATGAACAGTCTATCAAATTTACAAAATACCATAAAATCTGCATAGCACGCAATACAATAACTGCCATACAGGGATACTGTGCGATGTAATAAAAGATAATAAAAATGCAACAGGAGGAGGGGAGACCAAACCATATGAAGCCCCCAGTAAATGTTATAACTGTGGAGGAGAGCACCCTGCCTCCTACCGTAATTGCCCCCGTTTTCCAAAATTTAAACCCTCCCCCCCCCCTCGAACTCCACCTTCACTGGAAAGCTTGCCAACCCGCTTCGCTCATATGCGAACGCTACAGCAGGACGCAGCGAGGCGGCCAAAAAGGCTACTCAAGCCACACCTAAATTACCAGTACCCCAAGGAGCTCACACTAATGTTGCTGATACTGATGATTTTTTTAAATTACCTCTTCAGATTCGAAGAGAGATATGGAATGGAAACTACTAGCAGGGCATTTAAGAATGCCCTTCCCGCCCTTCGGTCTGCTCCTACCGAGATAGATAAAGTTAACATAATTTACGAGAGCGTTTTTGCTCTCGTCTGCCAAGCTTAGCCCCCCCCCCTCGGCCATGGTTTCTCGCGCAAGGAACTTGAAGGATCTTACCATTGGCATCTGGAATGCCAATGGACTTAGAGGTAAAATCAATGAAGCTAGGGACTTTTGTATAGCATATAACTTAGACTTGTTTTGGGTCCAAGAGACCCACTTCAGTCCAGGGAAATCTTGCAAGATTGCTAACTATGACTTATACAATGACGACAGGCCTCTAGTTAGCAATCACCCCGCTGGTGGCACAGCAATTTATGTTCGTCGCGGCTTGCCGCATTCCCGCCTCCCCCCCCATGAGGGTGGGAGAGGCCACCATCGTCCAACTCGCCTTACCGAACAACCCGGTGATCACCATTGTGTCTACGTGCCTTCCTCCGACTGGTCCAGTAGACTCTGTCATCTCTGACCTGCAGTCTCTCTTCAAGATCTCGCCCCATGCAATTGAAGTCGCTGGTGACTTCAATGCCAAGCACCCTGCCTGGAGCTGCCCTCATGCGAACTCTCGAGGCTTCCGGCTTAAACGCTGGGCCGACGAGAGGAACCTTGAAATTGTAGCTCCAGGAGATCCTACTCATATGGATAACGTTCTTGACTTTGCGGTCACCAGCATACCTATACCTATTGCATGGAGGCATTCAACGAACTTCCATCGGATCATCTCCCTGTTATTTACACCTTGGAGCTGGACAAATATAGCCTCTGGAACACTGCCAAGCTGAGCACCAATTGGAGAAAGTTCAAGGAACTCCTCGCTGAGGAGCTCCCCCCCCCCCCGTTGCCAGTACTCTGGGCCAACTGGATGCAGAGGTGGGTAATCTCGAGTCAATGATACGAAATGCCTACTCTGCATCCTCTAGGCCCAAGAGCAACAAAGTTGACCATCATCGTTTGCCACAGGACATCAGGGAGATGATCAGAGAACGCAGCCATCTGCGTAGAGACTGGCAGGCCAGCAGAGACCCTGACATCAAGCGTGAACTGAACTTCGTTCGGTCACAGGTAAGAGCTAAGATCAAAGCTCACTGCAATGCACGATGGAACACCTATGTTGAGTCCCTAACGACTAAAGACAACACCATTGGGAGGGCAACCTCACGTTATCGTAGGCACAAAACACACATTCCGACCCTTGAAGGTCCCAACTTCAGGGCGACTACTCACACACAGAAGGCTGAGCTGCTCGCAGACAGTCTTAGAAGCCAGTTTGAACCACACCACGACGTAATCGATCCTAGGACGGTTGCGTTCGTGGATGCCAAGGTTGAACAGTTCATCACAACACCTGTACCTTATACTCTGACTGATGTCACCTGGGAAGAACTGCAGCCCCGTATTCAAAAACTCAAGAAGAACAAGGCTCCTGGGAAGGATCTCATCACCTCCACGATGTTGAAGAGCCTGCCTTCTTTACTATATAATTATATAGTAAAGCTCTTCAACCTCATAATTATTTCCCTGGGTCTTGGAAGGTAGCCATTGTTGCACCTCTCCCCAAGCCAGGTCTTGACCATTCGCTTGCGGTCAACTACCGTCCGATTTCTCTTCTTTCTGGTCTTTCGAAGCTTTTCGAGTTTGTTCTTATGCGTCGCATGGCCGAGTTCTGCGACCTGAGGAACATTGTTATTCCTGAACAATATGGGTTCAGGAAGAAACATTCCACACAGCACCAGTTGCTGCGGGTCGTAGAGCTCGTCCATGAGGCGCGTAGCAAACGCGAAAGCTCGTCCATTGTTTTTCTCGATCTCCAGAAGGCGTTTGATAAGGTGTGGTTAAATGGGTTACTATTTAAACTTATCAAACGCTCCTTCCCTCCAAATCTTATTCATATTTTTCATTCATATCTCACAGGTCGAAGTTTTGCCGTCCGTGTTTCCGACATCATATCCTCTCCGAGGAATGTTCTTAGCGGGGTCCCGCAAGGTTCTCTTGTTGGACCCAAACTGTACAACCTTTACATTAACGATCTTCCTCGCTCCCCCGGTGTCGCCCTTGGCCTCTATGCCGATGACACCGCCCTGATCACTCATCACAAACAGACACAAGTCGTGCACAGCATTCTTCAAAGCTATCTGGACAAGCTGACACAATGGTTGTTCAAGTGGCGAATTAAAGTCAACGTCGGTAAGTGTGCTGCTGTCACCTTCCCCCCCCCCTCGGCAAACCCATCCCACTAATCTAATCTTAAATAATCAGCCCATTCCCTGGCAAGATAGTTACAAGTACCTAGGTGTGTACTTTGATTCCAAATTGACGTGGAAACTTCACATTTCTGAAACTAGTAAGAAAGTGAAGTCTTCACTTGCCCGGCTTCGCCCCCTTTTGGCTAGGAATAGCCGCCTGTCCATTCAGAATAAGTTATTGCTATACAAGTCCTATATTCGTCCCATCATGACGTACGGTGTCCCAATTTGGGGTACTGCGGCTGAGACGCACCTTAAGAAGCTTCAAGTCATCCAAAATAACGCACTGCGTATGTTTGCTAATCTGCCGAACTACGTCCAACTAGAAGTCTTGCACAAAGATCTCAGAATTAGGCCTTTTTTGGAATATGTCAAAAAACTCTCTCTAAATTTTCATCGAGGTCTGAGAAGCGTTAATAATCCTACGTTGGACAATGTCCCGCACTATCGGCCAGGTCGGCCGGGCACGCGAAAGCGCCCCCGGTCATTACCTGCTCGATCGGTGAGAGACATTTTCTTCCGCCCTAAAAAGCGGATCCGTCCATCATAGTTTTATCTGCTCTCCTTTTTAGTTGCAGACTCTAGCAGCTGTACTTCTCCCTTGCTTTTGGGACTGCGCGTTTTGTTGGCAAGCCTTTCCTCTTTACTGCTACTAGGCACATCTCAAGCTCAAGGCCCTGCGCCCCCCGAGGCGCACCCAGTCTATCCCCCTCTTTTCCTACTCTGTTGGGAGCCCGCTTGGGCCCCAACATTCAGTCTTCTGAAGACTTGGGGAAGGGGTAGGACCTAGGTCCCCCCCCCCCAAGCAATCTCTTAGTTCTCAGCTACCTTTTAGTTGAATAAATGACATCTTATTACTTCCTTTTTTCATTTCTTTTTTCCTTTTCCTCTGGAGTTTAAAGGGAGGAAGCATTTTCCTCTCCTGGGTACTCCACTAACCCCGTCCTTGAGACCTTGAGGAGGAGGGGAGAGGTAACAGAATGTCCCCCCCCCGCATCCCCCACCAGGGGCATAAGAGGCAAAAACTCGAACCTAATTGTGTCGGTTTGCAATTGAGGCAACTATTTTCGACGCTAAACACCATACATTCTTAACAAAATAAAACGTATTTAACATTTTTGGAGCTTAATTTTTTTAAGAATGTTAGTTCCCATGTCTTTGACAACCTTAAATAATAGTTACAAACATAATAGCCTTAAAAAAATACCCACTTAAAACGAATGATAAAATCACTATCCCAAGTAAGCCACCACCCCACCCCCTAATCCCCCTTGTCCAGGTTTTAATAATTACAATTAGAATTCTTAGACGAAAATTGGGAATAGTCATTTTCTAAAATAACACCCTGTCAACAGCGATTAGACCAACGGTTCTTCTGAAAGGACAATTAATTAGGATTATGAGAAGATGTCATCTTCTCAGTTTTCCAAACTCCTTTAAAACACGTTTAAACCATTCAAGGAAACACGTAGTTAGATTAATAAATTCTTTCTTTGATACTACCTCAACAGACTTCCTGATGCAATTTTAAATATGTTCGTATATACTATCGAATTTATAACAAATGAAGCAGAAGTTTATTATTTGGAAAGGATTATTTTTAGCAAGTTTCTCATTTGTTCTCCAGATAGTCAAGAAATGTGTGTGAATAAAAATATTTCATATGTAATATAGACTACAATATACATGTTTATATGCATGATTTACTTTATGAAAGTAATAATTTAAATATGTTTACAAACATAATCCTGATCATTGAATCTTTTACCATCGTTTATTAATATTATCTTATATAATAAATATTTTAAAAAATACAAGAAAATTGTTAGTGATTATTAACTTTTCAAAATTATTATAAATTATAATTATCCTATTAAGTTATGCTATTAAAGCGTGAAAATCCATCTCTGTTTGTTTTTCCGTTTGTTTGTCTGCACAGACCCTTTATTCTAAAATGGGTACTTGACCTAGAACCTTGAATTTCTTTCTAATTTAGCTAACAATCCAAGGTATGGCACAAAACGCAAAAAAGTTTGAAAAATTTAATAAAAATTTAAAATGCCCCCCAAAAAAACTCTAACAAAAGCCGAAAAAATCTATGAATTTAAAAAAAAGTTATCTCCTCCGTGAGATATTGAACTGCAATTTTATTTTATTTAAACGAAAGTTAAAAATGTGGAAGAAGGAGATGAAAATTCGAAAATTAAAAAATGAATAAGTTTTATTTATACGGAATTTTAGAGATGGATCGATGATAAAAATAATCCTTTTAAAAAAGGCGGAAACCATACCTATTTGAAAAACCTATCTCCTCTTTTAGGTTTTGCACTACAATCCCCAGTTTTAAAAACAAAGCCAAATGTATGGCAAAAGGAGCTGAAGACCCCAGAGTTAAAAAAATCAACAGTTTTTTAAATAGATTTTTAAAAATAGACAACATACAACTGTTTAATGCGAAACTGCTGGTAGACGTTAGAATGTATACGCTCGTAGCATCCGCCAATTTTGAGTTTGTTGTATTTTTTGCTTTCAATGTTGCAATGGTTGCATTTAGTCGCAATAGTAACTGCAATGGTTGCATATTACTCGAATTCAAATTTTCAACCCCGTTATATTACTTTCCCTATATATTATACTATGTACCTAGGAAAAGTAAATACAGTTCAATAAAATATATTCCTACATACTCAAAAAGTTTCCCCTTTCAATTTACTTTTATCTCCATATATTTATTGTGTACCCTGTTTCAAACAGAAACAAAATACTTACAATTTCAACTCCTTATTAAACCTTGATTTTGTATATTAAAAAATACATATATTACACGGTACACACTAATACATATCTTACATAATAAAAGATATATGTGCGTGAATGGTCTGTAGCGGGAAATCTAAGCGCGGGATGAAATTTTGTACGCAGGTACTACACAAAATTACACCTTGGCGAGATTATTTTAAACTAAAATCATTTTTAAATTAATTTTTAAATTAAAATTAATTTATTATTTTTTATATCAGTTTTAGTCATTTTATGTTTTAGAACGGTTTAGGGCGATATTCGTACAAATCGGTTCCTTAGCGACCGAAAATATTATAACATAGTTTCTATTTAGACACCATCGGTAAAATCGATGAACGATCTTTCCAACGGCGTTTGAACGAATCCATAGACCAATTCCCCCTGCATATTATTTTTAAATACATCGAAATTTGCATTTTCTGGATTATCTAATATTTCTTTCACCACATCCAAAGAAGGAACATTAGCACAATTCTATAGTCTGATAACGAGTTTTGTATATATCTTTGCATTCTAATAAAAATAATCTTCCTTTCCGATTCAATACGTAATTTAATTTTCTTTGATTTTTTAAGCGAACGAACCCACTCAATGTTATTTTTCCTGCTCGTATAAATTTTCTCCCATCTGCAGTCGGTTGTAGGCGACAGCACATGCGCTTAATTCCTTATCTCCTAGTAAAAGGATTCCATTCAATTCCCGTGCAACACCGGATGCATTTTCTAATACTACATATACATTCTGGTGTTTGAAATAGAACAGATTCGATGATACGAACGCTAACAACATCTAGATGTACTAATTCTCAAATCATTATGGCATTTTCAACCCTAACAGTTTTATCTCCTCTCTAACTCCATAGTTGACATGTTGCAACGGTTAAACAGCCTTGCCATGAAGTTCATCATTCCTGTTCATACGAACATTTATTGTTATTCGTTTGAGAGTTCGTATTTAAAATAAATTCTGTCATGTCTGAGATTCAATATTAGTCAAATCCTTTAGATTTGAGTAATGCTAAATTGTGGCATTTCCTCTATAGTTGTTATTGATTGTATTTTGAAAAATATTAACACTTTTTTAATTATATTTTCATAAATAATTTTATTAATATTCTTAAAAAAATAACAAATTCCTTATCGTTATGGAAAATATCTTTTTGAAAATAACAGAAAATTTCATCAATCAACTAAATCTACAGTACAGAATACGCCTATCGAAAGGACTTCAAGATACACCTATAAATTAAATCTCACTGTTCTAAAAACAATATATACCACTATTTGCACAATAAATGAAATTATTCGTTGAAAATTAAGCAAAGTTCTATTTCAAATTTTCACTCTCTCAACTTCAATTAGACTAGCGGTTCTTCAGGACCAACAATTAATCACGATTATGAAAAGATGTCATCTACTCAGTTTTCCAAACTCCTTTAAAACACGTTTAAGTCATTCACATGAAACAACTAGTTGGATTAATGAATGTTTTCCTCAATATTGCCTCGGCAGACTTCCTGATGCAATTTTAAATATTTCCGGTAACAGGGAATTTGTAACGAATGGAGCAAAAGTTAATTATTTTTAAAGGAATACTTAAAGTCAGTTCTTAATTGTATTCCGCTTAACGAAGACATACGTATGAAGGTGTTCAGTAAAAATTTGTAGCTTTGTAACATTGTTTTATTGGTGTTTAATCTTACTTAATGCTCTAAAAAATATAAACCCAGCTACCCGGTAGGAAGTAGAAGATTTTCATATTATACAGGATGCCTGTGATTATGCATATAAGACAAATACGCTTTGAAGGATGGCAAATAGAGCTATGAAAGTGAGGTATCGGTACAGTAAAGTGACCATACGCTACCAGATAAGACTAACGGCAGCTTCTCTAGCGGCAGAATTTGAAAGTTAGCACTCCTATAACCATTAAAAAAATAGCTCTTAAAAAAATTAAGTGGCAAATTTTAATGAGTTTTATTTTGTTTAATAATGTAAGTTGCTTAGTGTAGTTGAAAATTATCGCCTTAATAGAAATTTGACTCAGTAAAGTTACCTCCTATTGTCGATACATTAAGTCTGCAAAGTTTTAGCCTTCAAGGTAACAAGGGGCTGGCTTCTGAAAGATCTGAAAAGTTTTTTCGACCCCCCCCCCCCCTTATTTTTCTCTTCCCGGGATAGAAATTCAAAATTAGGCTTGTTAATATTTATCCAGTGGATGATACTATAAGTGTGCAAAGATTCTGCCATAGATTACTGCGGGCTTATGGTGTGTTTGAAAAAATATTTCAAAACTCTCCATTTTCTACGCCCCCTGTAGGGATAATCAAAAATTGGTAGTCGATATGATGCTATACGTACTCAGCGTTTCAACCTACTAGGTCACTTTGGAGGGAATAGGTCTAATGAAGTTATATGGGTCTAGGAAGAAATTTAGAATACCCTACATTTTCTCCGCTCCCGAATGAGACATCAAAAATAAAGCTCCGTTATGTTCTGTACCGTGACCGACAATATAAGTGTGAAATCTAGACCACCAAGAGGCTTATGGGGGGTTTGGAAAAATCAAAAACACATTAGATAATTATTATATAAATTTAACATGTAATCGACGGTTATAATTTAACCATCGATACTTATAGCTCCCGAATTCAATAGAATTAGTTATTTTAAGCGCTCTACTGCTATTTTAAGCACACAAAACCTAATTTGACCAGAATCTAAAATTCCAAGTAGAATTAAAATATTGATATCAAACCTTTATATAGATCGTTTTTTCTTTTTTTAGCTCACTTGGAGCAATCAGCACACTCAACATATTGAATTGCAGCTGTCTGTCGATAACATGTGTTCTGCAAAACTTTTGCATGTTCTCTTTGTCATGTCCTCATTGTCCTTTTTGTCAATGCCCTCTTATGAGGAAAAAAACTTGCATAATTTTGACCTGTCAATAGGGTACCTTAAAATTTGAAATCTTAATTATTTTTCATTTTTCCCTATAAGGCAATTTGATAAATAGTGACACATTTTGAGAGAATGTATATTTTGGCCAATCATTCCAGTACTCTATGAATTGAAAAGTTGAATTTTGTAATTTTTCTTTTAATAATTCTGTTTAAGACAGTCAGCATACAGAATTTCAACTGTGTATCTCAAAACCAATTGTCTGAATACTTGTGATTATAGGTCACTCCTTTTTGAGAGAAAACTGATACATGCGACATTTGCGAGATTGCAAATATTCATTACGTTTATTTAAAATTTGATAAGTAAAAAAAAATTGTATTTTTACTTAGGAATAGCAGTAGAGTATACAACATGCCGCATCCATGGACTCGGACCCATACACTCACTCACACACTCTAACATACTCACAGACACACACACACACACTAACATACACACACTAACATACACACACACTAACATATACACACACTAACATATACACACACACTAACATATGCACACACACTAACACACACACGCACGCGTTTCCAATTTGTTGCTCTAAGTCCTCTGGACGAGCCGGACGGCCTGGGGCTTTCACACACACGCACGCACACACACACTAACACTGAAACACTAATACTAACACACTAACACACACTAACGCACTAACACTCACTAACATACGCGCACTAAAACATACACGCACTGACACATACACACACTAACAATAACACTCAAACCCACACACACACACTAGCACTAACACACACACACTGATATACACAGACATCGCTTCAGAAACATTCTATTCGAGTTCAGAGATGTTTGAAACGTGCACAATACTTTCTCTATATATTATACTATGTATGTAGGGAAAGTAATAACTTTTCTAATTTCCTTAATCAACTTAAGTTTATTCTTTATGGCTTCTATAGTATGAAGTCCAGACCTAAAGTGAGTGTAAACATCTGCGGTTTTAGATTATATTTCACAATGTACTGAAACACTTTATAAATAGCAAGTTCAACATTATATACCATGATATTATTCAACCGGTATTTTTCCTCCTTGACCACATGTTAAACAATACAAAGGTGCATCCTACATTATCGTTGATATTCTTACCATCCGTACCGATGGAATAGCCCTCTCTATTCTTAAAATCGTAACCTCGGGGGAACAAATTGATACACTTTACCATAGATTCTATTTAGATTATAGGCTTAATTTGTATACTTCAAATTTTAAAGTGTTTTATTTTAATCGACTCAATATGTTGAGGAAGTAATAGAGTAAATTTAATTATTTTTGATTTTTTAAAGTAAATACAAAAATTAGAAACCTAAAAATGTAACAACTTGCCCCGCTTTCACCTATCAGATTATTATATATGTTATGCACATATAAATAACTTCACGGCATATTTCTTATAATATAAGCTTATTACAGTTTATATATATAAGTAATATGATATTGAGAAAAACATTCACATTTATTTGCACCTTAAATCTTACCGGAATAAAAGCTTTTTGTCTATAACAGTAACATTTGCGTAAACATAACACTTCTGGAGTAAAAAGGGTTTTTCAAGTTTTATTTCTTTCCCAAACTCAGAAAAGGGGAGAATTTTTATGAACTGCCCCTTAAAGCCTAATTTTATTTTTGGAGGAGTAAAATATATTTTAAAATCTCTAAAAAGGGAGGTTTGAAGAAAACTCAGATTTACAGGAAGTATTTTGCGCCTTTTCTCGTAACGAAACGCTGTAAAACAAAGAAAAGATTTAAGATATTCTCATGACTTAACTTGTTATGCGTCTAAAATCTAAAAAAAAAAAAAAAACGAACTGCTTTATCTGTGTAACAAAACATAAAAGGTGAAACGTGGAAGAATATAAATAGTACTATCTCTAAATAATATTATCAAAGTTATTTCACTAAGCAATCTGAATTCGGCTTAGAGGGTAAAATTTATTTTATATCTTTATTTTATATCCTTATAAGATTTGAGAAATATTGTATTAAGCGTAAGAAGATTTTTTTTATTTTTCAAGATTTTATAAATCGATCAATAATGCATATTGCAGTTTAAAAAAATAGTAATTGAATACTTTTATTATAAAACAATTAACTTATTAACTACAGTTAAACTAGAAGGTAAAAAAATCTTTATAAAACGAAATAAATTTGCAAAAATTTACTTCCCATCTACCATCTGTCAAGTTGCAAAAGGCTATTTCCCATCCGCAGCACTTGCACTCCTAATATCCACAGACGCCGGCGAACCATGCACTTCGCCCATTCAATATGATTATTTAATATATACGGCTTCCTATCAAAACATACATACTGTAACATCAAGTAAAAAAACGCAATTATTTTACAATCTCCTACAACCCTCTAACGAAACATATCTATCCCAACAATAAACCTCACTACTTTTTTAATAAAGAGTGTTAATCAATAATTCCCTCAATGCAACAGGGATTATTAAAGTAATTAAATTTAGTTAATTATGTATATTCTAAGTTATTTAAGTTTTATCAATTTAGCAACATTTTTCGTCGAAATCCATGACATCATCAGCTGGAAAAGATCACGATGGCGACAATGAGCATAAACGATGCTCCCGTGCAAGACAAGCACAAGCTCCTCAAAAACGTGGGATCCAATCAGGATTCATCCCCAACGTAGCACTAAAGCAAGGCCAATGAGAGTCGGGGAAGGTGCGGTTCCCCGAAACAAGATTAAATTAAAATGATAATTGCAGATATATTTTTTAATACAGTTCGACAGAGATGGTGACTGGGAGTTCGAGTGATGTAGTTGCTCAAAAACGGCGACAGCAGTATTAGAATGTTGGTGATGCCATAAAACAAAAATGCTCTTAAATAATTAAGAATCATAAAATTGTTACTGATAAATCAATTTACGATGTGTGCTTTGTTCCTTCGCCAAGCCATGTAAATTGGTGCAGTGCAACTATAAAAAGCGATATGTACCAACCAATTACTTTGGCAAATGATATAATGTAGCTCCTCGCAACGTCTCGTCATTATTTAGGTTTCACATTAACCTATTAATCCTTTCCTAAAATAATTAATAATTTAAATAAACTCGTATTGTAAATTGATTAACTATTAAGGGTTCTATTGTAAATTGATCGGGTTCGTATTGTAAATTGATTAATTATTAAGGGATAATGTATGTAACAATAATTGAGTGTACATAAAATAAAAATAATTTTAAAGATAAATTGTGTATTTAATAATCAATGTGTTTATTTTTTGCTACGGCAAATGGGCTCGCATTTGTGAGATAAATTTGGTGTGTTATTGCGGCTACTATGCATATGTTCTTATTAAATAAAATTTACAAGGCATTTTGGTGCTTAACCACCTTCTCTTTGGTAAAATTTATGCCACAGATATATTTCCTACTGTGTTTTAATGATCTTTATAATAGGATAAAAAAAAATGATACGGAAATGCATTTAGCTCCCATTTCAGCGTCTTCATTTTGGCGTAGTTAACAAATAGCAAATATTCTTATGCTTTATTATTTTTAGCTAATTAATTGAAGCCATATGGATGCGTTTAGAATTCGCACATATTTTAAATCACAAAAACACCGGATATATCTAGTAGTTACATATAAAATTATTTCTTTAACTATTTGTAATGTTAATAATTTTTATAATTATTTTCCTGGCCCTATATTTCTTAATATCAACGTACGTCTGACTTCATCAATAGAAATACGGATACCAAATTTCTTTCAATTCGATCAATTGTTTCGACTCACATTCCCACAAATCCATAGACAGTCAAACGTATACAGAGTGTCCCGAAAAGATTGAAACCCGCTTTAATTCTTTACCTGTTGGAGATAAGTGGACAATGTAAATTGCAAAAATATTGAAAGTAAGGTAGGAAATAAAACTACGTTAATGAAATAGTCCTCCCATTAATTTTCAAAAAGTTACACTTTTGAAATTTTTATACGGCCCCCTGAGACAAATTTAGTCGATCAGAATTTTTTTTATTTTTAATGCAACAAGATCGTTAAAAAAACCCGCATATATGTATCATTAAAATTGAGCGAGTTATATTTAATTGAAAATTGAACATTGTGAATGGGGACCATATATCAAATTGAAAATGTAAATTTGTGACATGTCACAAAAAAGTCAAAACTGGATGACAATACATAGAAGACATTTTTGTGAATTCTGCGTAAGCTCACGATGCAATCACGGATTCTTAAGTACTTTTCAATAACTAAGTACTTTTTCAAAAATTAAGTACTTTTAAGTACTTTTTTTATCTAAACAATTTCCATCGTCAATTTGTTTATGATCCCTATTTTCACTGATGAATATATTTTACATGGTACGGGAAAGTGGCATAAGTCAGATTTTTCCCTTTATCATAATTCAGTTGATTTTAAAGATACAGATATGCGAGGTTTTTTTAATGATCTTGTTGCATTAAAAATAAAAAAATTTCTGATTGACCAAATTTGTTTAAGAGGGTCGTATAAAAATTTAAAATGTGTAACTTTTGAAAATTAATGGGAAGACTATTTCATTAACTAGTCTTATTTCCTACCTTACTTTCAACATTTTTGCAATTTACATTGCCCACTTATCTGCAACGGGTAAAGAATTAAAGCGCGTTTCAATCTTTTGGGGACACCCTGTATAGACAGCCAGCCACAAGACAATCATTGAAATCATAGCTGATATCATCATTCATCATTGAAAACACGGCTATTGATCATCCATGAACATCCTTAGGAATGCTCACAACTTATAATCCATTAAAATTACTTATAAATCCATTAAAATCTGACAGTCAGATCTTTAACTCCATCTCAACATTACTCTTTTCATATATCATGTATTATATCGCAAGTAAAATCTGAAAAAAAAATTACTTATTCTTCAGTATTATTCAGTAATTCAGAATTCCTAAAAAAAGTCTTTAGGCAACACAATAACTTTGAAAGGAATAGTCCATGAGTGTACATGGTAAATCTATCTATAGTAAAAAGGCGAATGAAATAAAAAGTAGTGTAGTGCTCCTAAAGGAGAACTTAAAAAATCAGAATAATGAACTCAGCAACAAAACAACAAAAGTTAACTAAAAAGTTGTATAACATTGCATAATTAGTTGGAACATATACTAGAAATTTTACAGGAGATATTTTTTGATACAATAGAGTTACGGCTGTGCTATTCAGGAATGCTAAAATGAGCTCTTACATGCAGAAGTATCTAGTGTGGTATCTGGATTTCCTCTCACAGATGGGTACAATTTTACTGGCATTATATGCATACGCTCGTAAATTATTTAGCAACGTTTAACAATATTGTGGCATGGTAGTGTATCCAGCAACCGATTAAGTATAGCATAATTATCAATCTCCGTATACGAGTTTCGTTCGTTCCTGGTGTCAATTCCTACTAATCCAGCAATGTTCTACAACGTTGTAGTTGGCTTTTTCTGTCTACCTTGCTTTGTTGATGAGTTCGTTATCCTAACTTTTTGAAATCTCGGCTCTGCAATCACTTTTATTCGATCGAGCATGGTCGCTTTACTACAAATATACCTAACATATACACGCACGGCTCTTTCCTTACAAATTTACTGGGGTGCTTAAGGACTTGATTCTGACAACTCTCTATCTATATTTACTCTGGTTTATTATTATGGTATATTGAATTAAGCTAAAATAGTGCAAGCTTGAAAGTTAGCATAAAATATACCGTATATCATATATAAAAACAGAAATAATTGAATCCATCTGGTAATAATCGGTATGAAAAACTTTCCTTCTCAGCGGCGCATTAATCAATACTCCATTTATTTCCAACAAAATCTTCATTATTACCCACTAGTGCCATGTTTTCTACATAAAAGCAGAATAATCCTGACGTTAGGGGCTATTCACAAATTATATTGTATTAAAGTTTTCATTTAGCTCATTATGGTAAGTAAATCGTCAATATAAATTGCCTGCCTCTCTATGTAAAGTCAATGAATATTCCATTCATATCACTTACATTCAAAACTCCAGAGCTAATTAATTTTGCTTGAAAAAAAATCAGCAATTCTTATACAACTCATCTTACAATCGGTTAATTTATTTACTATCTGCATGCTATTGTATAGTATTGAAATCGTCGTAGGAATAATCGAAATTTAGTGATCATTTAAAATAAAAAATATTGCAATTACGTTGGCCTAGAATTTAGATATATAGATAATACGCAAAAGTAAAGAGAATGCAACACTAAATATAAATTTAAGCGATCTTTAAACATCTACTGTAACAGCGGAAAATGGGGGCCATATTTTATTTTGCAATGAGTCACGTGATCTCTTCATATATCATGGGTGTTATTATTATCTCAATTTTAACTACCCAACATATTATGCTGAAATTTTTTAAAACATGTTGTATGATAATTTAAACATTTCCTAAAATTTTCAAAGCAATTAGTTAATTTTTACTTCGCTTAAAGAACGTTTGAAAACTTAAGTCCCATAGGGTACAATGCATATCATTTTTTCAACCCGGGTTAAATCTGAAACTAATGGAGTGATATTATTTACTTTCATTCTAATATGTCCCACAGACATCCTCAACAACATACTAAAATTTCATTTTGATAAACTTAATTTTAAGGCAGTTATCGTGCGAACCGGCAGAGACAAACAGAATGACCAAAGTCATAAACACTTCACAACTATGTTGAAAAGTGTTAAAAACGCAAGCTTCCAGATCAAGTAAGGGCGTTTTGAAATATGAGAGAACATGCATACAAACAAACAAACATATAAACATAGTTTTTCTCACATTTTAATATTATAATCTTTCGAAATTTTCAACATTTAGCAGTTTATTCTGTATTAAATAATGAGTACATATTCTGATTAAGTAAGTTTCGTTAGACAAATTTGAATATATGTTAATCATTTAATGTATTTAAATTAAAAAGTAAATTTAATTTGCAGAGATATATTGAAAAATATATTGAAAGTTAACAAATTGATGATTTTGATCGAAATTTGTCGCCAAATTTATCAAATGGCAGTAATACAGATAGACATATTTCTAAGAAAAACGTATCTAAATTTTCAACTTATCTTCAACGTATAAAAACACAAATCCCACAGAAATGCAGCATGCAATTGTTTCAAGGATACACTGGATCTCCTTCGTCAGTACAAGGAAACCAACAAACCCGAAGACCAAATAAGGAATGGGCGCGAAAGGAAGAAACAGAGGGGATTATATACCCAAGACTTGGATTAAGAGAAAGCCAATCAGAAAGCAACATGAAGAACCATCCAGCCAATCCGAAACGATAAACAATACACAATATTGGCGTGAGCCAAACACAGTAGGAATATCCCGACAAGACAAGTCAACTCAGAATAAGAATAAATGAGTTCCAATAAGACGAAAAAAAGGTTAAAATGACACATAAGAACGCCGAAGGAATAGAACGAAAAAATGGAGAGTAACAGGGCGTCTGCTAGACCGCGGACAAAAATGGAGTACTGAACCAGTCATTAACTAATTAACTGTAATTTTTATGGATATGGAAGATTTATTGGAAGTTAAGATCATAAGTGCATTTTTGTATGACCTTTGCTGAAGAATCTGTGATCAAATTCATAGAAATATTGAGCAATTGAAGATTTCTTGAGCAATTGAAGTTCCTGTGTTTTGTATAGTTTTCATGTTCCTTAATACGAAATTTTATAGCACGTTTGGTTTCCCTTTAGCCTGCAGTAGCTGCTCTGGCTCGACCCAACCTGTACTTGAACTCCCTTATTTATGACACTTGCTGACATCTGTGGTCCAGGCTGCATTACATTAGCGTCTTGCAGTCTGATGCCATTATTTGACCTGCTAGATATCATAAATCCACATATAAAACTGTCTATGTGATTCCTGGTCTCACACATACTATCGATGAAGCCACTGAGGCACACAGTTCGTATACGTTATGTACCAGGGTTCCCCGGCCCACACGTGTTCAATGGGAGAAAGATCCGGTGAGGCTACCGACCAGGAAAGGATGTGAATTCCGTTCAGGCTGTTGAGAGTTCACCGTGCGGTATGGTATTATCTTGCTGGAACACCGTGCGGTGACAACCTGCACTAGTGACCGAACCACAAGCATCAAACTTGTGTGATTTAACGGTTCACTGCCAGATTACCTGCAATGTGCACCAGAACTGTCCGATGATCGAACATGATACCGTCCCAAACCATGATGCCCAGCATGGGACCGGTATGACGCTCGGTGAAATGGACTGGCAAGTGACGTTCCCCAAGAAGCCGCTACACCCATCCACGGCTAGCTTTTCTCCACAGGCAAAAGCGAGATTTATCCGTAAGCAATGACCAATGCCATTTACTAGTACAGTTGCGATGACGACGACACCACGCCAGACATGCATCCCTGTGTCGACGGCTTAACACCCCAGTGGCTGGCCGCGGTGCATGGAGCTGAACTTGCAACCTGGTGCGGATGATTTGGGTGCACGCAGATGCAACCGTTAATGGTGGCAGGCTGTTTTGGATGTCACTTGCCTTTGCGAATGGGTCTCAACCAGCCGTTCGGCGAATCTGCCGGTCTGCACCCTGACGTTCTCCTGTTCGATCCACTCCCTCTTCGACGTGTTTTCTGATGTTTCTGTGTCCATCGTGTCACGCATCGGTAGATGGTACTCACGTCGTGCCCAACACTAGGGGCACATCGACGCATCAACAAACCCACATCAAGCGGCTACAAGATAGTGTCTCGTTCCCCAACCGTTAACGTCTTTGAGGCATCGCTCCTTCACTTTTTCGAAAATTCGTCTGCTGCAAATCGTTGCTGATAGCATTTATGGGACGAACCGTCTGCTGGACTTTATCATCCGAAACTGGGTGACAAATGTCCCGATGCGTACGAAAACTTTATCATTTGCATATGACTCTCTCTTCTACCGGTACTGTGATTTGTATATGGCTACGGTGTTGCAATTTCACTTTTGAAGAGTGTATATATATATTGTTTACGTCCCATGTTCATATTTCCTTGTTTCCCATGTTTACTGTTTTATTTTCCTTTCGTGCCACTATATTATAATTTCATTTAGCCATTTCAATATGGCTAACATTGTCGTGTGCTTATATGGGTGCTTAGGTCCAGGCTTTTGCACTGATCAAAGAAATCTACTTGATTTCCGGGCTCAATCCCAATGACCAGTTCGGTCTTTTTTTTTTTCCACGCCAAATCAGCGATAAGCGGAGTGTTATTTGGCGACCTTGCCGTCTTTTTGTAACTCTAGAAACCCTCTTTCGGACAAGTTGTGTTATCGTACTCACATTTCTTGCTTCTGCTGTTCTGCTCTTTTCGAACGTTTTTTGACCACGTTGATTTTGGATTCAACCGCGTGTTGGGTTTGGATTTTTCCACGTGTTACTTAGATTGAAGATCTTTTTTCATCGGTCATCGTTTTTCAAGTTCCTTTGATTTGTTTTGTGTGTGCTAAATGGCTGTGAAAAGTAAAATATTTGATGTTGTTTTTTTATCGTTTGATTGATAGTGGTAAAATTAATGTGATTTAATGGTGTATGAATCAGAGGTTGATGGCAAGTGGGTATAAATGACCTAAATGTAAATCGCCTATGTGATTGATTGAGAAGAATAATAGTACCAAAGAGTGTAATGGTTTTACGTGGGCTTGTCGTGTTTGTGAAGGAAACGCGCATTACGTGAAAAAGGATGTAAGGAATGGTACGTGGTTTGAGTATTCTAGGTATTATCAGGACCTGTTTAAGTACTTTTTGAAGGCCATTGTAAAAATATACCCTCCTCACGTGACAGACCCTCCTGAAGAATAAAATGAGACGAAGGACGCTTCAAAAAAATACAAGCGCCAAAAAAAGGACTAAGAATTAGAAGGTAAGTGTTTTATAAATATAAAAATACTGTTTTTTTTCAAATTTCTTTTAAATATCAATCTTTATAAATTTCTTTTAAGTTCCGTTTTTTACCAAATTTCTTTTATCCTTTTTTATCAAATATCTTCTAAATATCGTTTTTTATTAAATTTCTTCAACGTATCGTTTTTCATGAAATTTCTTCTAAGTATCGTTTTTCATTAAATTTATTCTACGTACCGTTTTTTATTAAATTTCTTTTAAGTATCCATTTTAAAAAAAAATTAAGTAGCGTATTTTAAATTGCTAAAATATTGTTAAATTGTATTATTTTTTACATTTGCTCGAAATGTTGTCTTAAAATGTGTTTCAGTTTATAGTAAAGTCTTTTCCTGTGAATGTTTATGCAAATTTGACTATTTTCCATATAACTTTTCAGAAGTGAAATACTGGTAAAATATTGTTAAATCTGGAAAAAAAAATATTAGAAAGGCTTTTCTGTAAGCTAAAGATGCATTTTAAAAACACCGAACGCCGTAAGAGAATTGTCACCAAATGTGGGACCGCACCTGTCATTGGAAAAATACCGATTTCCGAAACATACTTATGCTTATTTATCTTGATTTCCGCTGTATTTTACGCTGTTATCCAGTTTATTATTTATTGTGTGCAAAATCACATGCTTTGCTTATTTTTATGTGTGTTTTACTAGAAATACTTAGCTATTATTGTTGATTCATCTAGAAGATATCAATTAAGAAAAAAAATTACAGAAAATGTTTGTGATATCTCCAGAAATGAATGACAAAGAAGCATTGTCTTATAAATGAATGAATTTTATCTCAAGATCTATCACATTGTTTTTATCTATTTTTATATCCCTAATACCTTTTTGTCTCTAACACTATTTTCTTCCAATGAGTTTAAAATAAATCATCTCAATGCTCTTTACTAAATAACCTGATGAGAGTTTGCGCATGTGTCACATACTTTACTTAAAAATTGTACTCATTATAAAAATAAAATTCTAGCACATTTAAAACCGTAAATTTTATTTCTTAAACTGCGAACAAGGTAGCTCAGTGTTTATGATAAGAAGGTTGCATGAGGAGAACAAGAGTTCCATCTTCTCCGCCGCACAAAAATATCCCGGTGTCTACCTGGATTATGGGTACGTTAAATCTGTAGATCCAAAAGTCCTTCCGAGAAGTGATAAGTCAAGGGAGGGAGGGTACTATCCCTATGGTACTGCGTTTCGGTCTAAATAGGGTGGAATAAAGGCGTAATGTGATTCGCCCCGGTGGAGTACTCGGGCAACGTGTTATGATGGTAAAATGGCCAAAAAAAAAATGGTAAAATTTACCATTCGGCCACTAATTAGGCAAATAATTTAATTATCAAGGGTTTGGTCATTCGACAAAAAATTTTAAAGTGATCATTTTTATAACTTTTCACAAATAAATAAAATTAAATCAACGAACAGTTTGCCGAGCGCTTGAGGCGTGAATTACGATACATCATATTGTCCGACAATGAATATACCCAGAGATAACTTACCGCAAAATTAATATAGGCAACTGCCTTGGACGGCATACTTTTGGGGGCGGCATATTTCCATTTTGAATCAAATTTTTCTGCCCATTCAAGCGTTATTTTCAGCCGCCCGACACTTGAATATAGAAATGAAGGTCAAATGATGACCCACCCTTGGACACCGTGGAAGAATTTGCTAAGAAGACGGCATGACAAAAAAGCTTTTAAAAACTATTGGTTAATTAAGTGCTATGTTAATTTTAGTTCAATGTAATTTGACATAAGAGATTTATGAAATTATTGTAACTACAAGTTCGCTATGATGATAATGATATGATTAATAATAATTTATTGATTGGCGTTTCTCCTATATTTTACTGTATATGTGGATCCATAATTTGATTTTTGCCTCACAGCTATATAACTGGATAAATAAATTATGACATCAGATGCTGCAGACAACGACGTGGGTCTGGTTAAAAAAAATGTACGGAAAGAAAAAGGAGATATTTCCTATAAACGACGAAACATTATATCCGCCACTGGCTGTGCCTAGTAACATTATATTTCTCGTCATTTGAAAGGATTGACAATCAGTTATTTTATACTCATATTTAGAATTGCAGACATATATCCATTTTGAATTGTACAAATATTCCAAATTCAATAATATCTAGGAAATGCATTGTGAATGAAATAATTAAATAAATCTTGAAAACAGGGACATCCATTACATGTGGGAGGAAATGCACTTGATGCTTGCGAAACTAACCTTAGAATATCACGTTATAGGTATAAGATTTTGAAGCCGGTAAATTTGATTGTTTTGTCACGAAACTCACTTATTAAGATTAAATATGTAATAGCCAGAGCATTATTAAGCACTATATCCCCCGAGTAAATCAATAAAGATTTATATCTGAACCGAATTATAGATCACAGTTTCAAACTACTCTTATTTCTTAAGTGTCAGCAACATTTATAAAGTAGAGGAACGGACATAATTAGGAAGAGAAAGGACTTGTGTGTGTGTGCATTCATCAATAAAACACTGATAAAAATGAATATTTTTTAATTTTTCCTAAATGTGGCAGAAATGAACTAAAAATACAGGTAACAAATTTGCTATTACAGTTTAAAAAAAAAATAATTCATTTCTCTTTCTTCATCCAAACGCTTTTAAATGAGAAGCCTATGGCCTTACATTTTAAAACTGAAAAAAATGAATATTTTTTAATTTTTTCTAAATTTGGCAGAAATGAACTAAAAAATATAGGAAACACTTTGGCTATTATAGTTTCAAAAAAATAATTTATTTCTCTTTTTTCATCAAAACGAATATTTTGGTGTGTGGCAACCATAAATTTAATTTAAGAAATTCTGAAATAGCCAAAGTGTTTTAAATATTTACAAGAGATTTTCTACCAAATTTCGTAATATTAAGAAAAAGTCATTTTTTGCTGCTTTTAAATGAGAAGCCAATAGATAGCCTTACATTTTAAAACTGAAAAAAATGAATATTTTTTAATTTTTCCTAAATTTGGCAGAAATAAACTAAAATATATAGGAAACTTTTTGGCAATTACAATTTTAAAAAAAAATAATTTATTTCTCTTTTTTCGCCAAAAAGAAAATTTTGGTGTGTGGTAACCATAAATTTAATTTAAGAATATCTGAAAGAGCCAAAGTGTTTTAAATATTTACTACAGATTTTCTACCAAATTTCGTAATATTAAGAAAAAGTCATTTTTTGCTGCATTTAAATTTGAAGCCTATTATAGCCTTACATTTTCAAACAGAAAAAAATGAATATTTTTAAATTTTTCCTAAATTTGGCAGAAATGAACTAAAAAATATAGGAAACACTTTGGCTATTATAGTTTCAAAAAAATAATTTATTTCTCTTTTTTCATCAAAACGAATATTTTGGTGTGTGGTAAGCATAAATTTAATTTAAGAAATTCTGAAATAGCCAAAGTGTTTTAAATATTTACTACAGATTTTCTACCAAATTTCGTAATATTAAGAAAAAGTCATTTTTTGCTGCTTTTAATTTGAAGCCTATTATTAGCCTTACATTTTAAAACAGAAAAAAATGAATATTTTTAATTTTTCCTAAATTTGGCAGAAATGAACTAAAAAATATAGGAAACACTTTGGCTATTATAGTTTCAAAAAAATAATTTATTTCTCTTTTTTCATCAAAACGAATATTTTGGTGTGTGGTAAGCATAAATTTAATTTAAGAATATCTGAAAGAGCCAAAGTGTTTTAAATATTTACTACAGATTTTCTACCAAATTTCGTAATATTAAGAAAAAGTCATTTTTTGCTGCTTTTAAATTTGAAGCCTATTATAGCCTTACATTTTAAAACAGAAAAAAATGAATATTTTTAATTTTTCCTAAATTTGGCAGAAATGAACTAAAAAATATGGGAAACTTTTTGGCTATTACAGTTTAAAAAAAAATAATTTATTTCTCTTTTTTCACCAAAAGGAAAATTTTGGTGTGTGGCAACCAAAAATTTAATTTAAGAAATTCTGAAATAGCCAAAGTGTTTTAAATATTTACTACAGATTTTCTACCAAATTTCGTAATATTAAGAAAAAGTCTTTTTATGCTGCTTTTAAATGAGAAGCCTATTATAGCCTTACATTTTAAATCTCAAAAAAATGAATATTTTTTAATTTTTCCTAAATTTGGCAGAAATGAACTAAAAAATATAGGAAACTTTTTGGCTATTACAGTTTAAAAAAAATAATTTATTTCTCTTTTTTCACCAAAAGGAAAATTTTGGTGTGTGGCAACCAAAAATTTAATTTAAGAATATCTGAAAGAGCCAAAGTGTTTTAAATATTTATTACAGATTTTCTACCAAATTTCGTAATATTAAGAAAAATTCATTCTTTGCTGCTTTTAAATTTGAAGCCAATAGCCTAACTTTTTAAAACTGAAAAAAATTATTATTTTTTAATTTTTCCTAAATTTGGCAGAAATGAACTAAAAAATATAGGAAACACTTTGGCTATTACAGTTTCAAAAAAAATAATTTATTTCTCTCTTTTCACCAAAACGAAAATATTTGTGTGTGGCAACCATAAATTTAATTTAAGAAAATCTGAAATAGCCAAAGTGTTTTTAATTTTTACTAAAGATTTTCTACCAAATATCGTAATATTAAAAAAAGTCATTTTTTGCTGCTTTTAAATGAGAAGCCCATAGATAGCCTTACATTTTAAAACTGAAAAAAAATGAATATCTCTTAATTTTTCTTTAATTTGGAAGAAATGAACTAAAAATATAGGAAACACTTTGGTTATTACAGTTTCAAAAAAAAAAAATATTTTCCTTTTTTCATCAAATCGAATATTTTGGTGTGTGGCAACCATAAATTAATTATAAGAAAATCTGACGTAGCCAAAGTGTTTTAAATATTTATTACAGATTTTCTACCAAATTTCGTAATATTAAGAAAAATCATTTTTTGCTGCTTTTAAATGAGAAGCCTTAAGTCTTACATTTTAAAACTGAAAAAAATGAATATTTTTTAATTTTTCCTAAATTTGGCAGAAATGAACTAAAAAATATAGGAATCACTTTGGCTATTACAGTTTCAAAAAAAATTATTTATTTCTCTTTTTTCACCAAAAGGAAAATTCTGGTGTGTGGCAACCAAAAATTAAATTTAAGAATATCTGAAAGAGCCAAAGTGTTTTAAATATTTACTACAGATTTTCTACCAAATTCCGTAATATTAAGAAAAAGTCATTTTTTGCTGCTTTTAAATTTGAAGCCTATAGCCTTACATTTTAAAACTGAAAAAAATGAATATTTTTTAATTTTTCCTAAATTTGGCAGAAATGAACTAAAAAATATAGGAACCACTTTGGCTATTACAGTTTCAAAAAAAATAATTTATTTCTCTTTTTTCACGAAAAGGAATATTCTGGTGTGTGGCAACCAAAAATTAAATTTAAGAATATCTGAAAGAGCCAAAGTGTTTTAAATATTTACTACAGATTTTCTAAAAAATTTCGTAATATTAAGAAAAATTCATTCTTTGCTGCTTTTAAATTTGAAGCCAATAGCCTAACTTTTTAAAACTGAAAAAAATTATTATTTTTTAATTTTTCCTAAATTTGGCAGAAATGAACTAAAAAATATAGGAAACACTTTGGCTATTACAGTTTCAAAAAAAATAATTTATTTCTCTCTTTTCACCAAAACGAAAATATTTGTGTGTGGCAACCATAAATTTAATTTAAGAAAATCTGAAATAGCCAAAGTGTTTTTAATTTTTACTAAAGATTTTCTACCAAATATCGTAATATTAAAAAAAGTCATTTTTTGCTGCTTTTAAATGAGAAGCCCATAGATAGCCTTACATTTTAAAACTGAAAAAAAATGAATATCTCTTAATTTTTCTTTAATTTGGAAGAAATGAACTAAAAATATAGGAAACACTTTGGTTATTACAGTTTCAAAAAAAAAAATATTTTCCTTTTTTCATCAAATCGAATATTTTGGTGTGTGGCAACCATAAATTAATTATAAGAAAATCTGACATAGCCAAAGTGTTTTAAATATTTATTACAGATTTTCTACCAAATTTCGTAATATTAAGAAAAATCATTTTTTGCTGCTTTTAAATGAGAAGCCTTATAGTCTTACATTTTAAAACTGAAAAAAATGAATATTTTTTAATTTTTCCTAAATTTGGCAGAAATGAACTAAAAAATATAGGAATCACTTTGGCTATTACAGTTTCAAAAAAAATTATTTATTTCTCTTTTTTCACCAAAAGGAAAATTCTGGTGTGTGGCAACCAAAAATTAAATTTAAGAATATCTGAAAGAGCCAAAGTGTTTTAAATATTTACTACAGATTTTCTACCAAATTCCGTAATATTAAGAAAAAGTCATTTTTTGCTGCTTTTAAATTTGAAGCCTATAGCCTTACATTTTAAAACTGAAAAAAATGAATATTTTTTAATTTTTCCTAAATTTGGCAGAAATGAACTAAAAAATATAGGAACCACTTTGGCTATTACAGTTTCAAAAAAAATAATTTATTTCTCTTTTTTCACCAAAAGGAAAATTCTGGTGTGTGGCAACCAAAAATTAAATTTAAGAATATCTGAAAGAGCCAAAGTGTTTTAAATATTTACTACAGATTTTCTAAAAAATTCCGTAATATTAAGAAAAAGTCATTTTTTGCTGCTTTTAAATTTGAAGCCTTACATTTTAAAACTGAAAGAAATGAATATTTTTTAATTTGTCCTAAATTTGGAAGAAATGAACTAAAAAATATAGGAAACACTTTGGCTATTATAGTTTCAAAAAAATACTTCATTTCTCTTTTTTCATCAAAACGAATATTTTGGTGTGTGGTAACTATAAATTTAATTTAAGAAATTCTGAAATAGCCAAAGTGTTTTAAATATTTACTACAGATTTTCTATCAAATTTCGTAATATTAAGAAAAAGTCTTTTTATGCTGCTTTTAAATGAGAAGCCTATTATAATAGCCTTACATTTTAAAACTGAAAAAAATGAATATTTTTTAATTTTTCCTAAATTTAGCAGAAATGAACTAAAAAATATAGGAATCACTTTGGCTATTACAGTTTCAAAAAAAAAAATTTATTTCCCTTTCTTCACCAAAACGAAAATTTTGGGTGTGTGGCAACCATAAATTAATTATAAGAAAATCTGACATAGCCAAAGTGTTTTAAATATTTATTACAGATTTTCTACCAAATTTCGTAATATTAAGAAAAATCATTTTTTGCTGCTTTTAAATTTGAAGCCTATAGCCTTACATTTTAAAACTGAAAAAAAGGAATATTTCTTAATTTTTTTTAAATTTGGAAGAAATGAACTAAAAATATAGGAAACACTTTGGCTATTGCAGTTTCAAAGAAAATATATTTTTCTTTTTTCACCAAAAGGAAAATTTTGGTGTGTGGCAACCATAAATTTAAGTTAAGAAAATCTGACATAGCCAAAGTGTTTTAAATATTTACTACAGATTTTCTACCAAATTTCGTAATATTAAGAAAAATCATTTTTTGCTGCTTTTAAATGAGAAGCCTATAATAATGGCCTTACATTTCAAAACTGAAAAAAAATGAATATTTTTTAATTTTTCCTGAATTTGGTAGAAATGAACTAAAAAATATAGGAAACAATTTGGGTATTACAGTTTAAAAAAAAAATAATTCATTTTTCTTTTTTCATCAAAGCGAATATTTTGGTGTGTGGCAACCATAAATTAATTTTATGAAAATCTGACATAGCCAAAGTGTTTTAAATATTTACTACAGATTTTTTACCAAATTTCGTAATTTTAAGAAAAATCATGTTTTGCTGCTTTTAAATGAGAAGCCTATAGGCAGCCTTACATTTTAAAACTGAAAAAAATGAATATTTTTTAATTTTTCCTAAATTTGGCAGAAATGAACTAAAAAATATAGGAAACACTTTGGCTATTATAGTTTCAAAAAAATAATTTATTTCTCTTTTTTCATCAAAACGAATATTTTGGTGTGTGGTAACCATAAATTTAATTTAAGAAATTCTGAAATAGCCAAAGTGTTTTAAATATTTACTACAGATTTTCTACCAAATTTCGTAATATTAAGAAAAAGTTTTTTTTGCTGCTTTTAAATTTGAAGCCTATAGCGGGCGTGCGCGCAAACGGGGAATATAGCCTTACATTTTAAAACTGAAAAAAATGAATATTTTTTAATTTTTCCTAAATTTGGCAGAAATAAACTACATAATATGTAAAACACTTTGGCTATTACAGTTTCAAAAAAAAAAATTTTTTTTTTCATCAAAACGAAAATTTTGGTGTGTGGCAACCATAAATTAATTTTAAGAAAATCTGATATACCCAAAGTGTTTTAAATATTTACTACAGATTTTCTACCAAATTTCGAAATATTAAGAAAAAGTCATTTTTTGCTGCTTTTAAATTTGAAGCCTATAGCCTTACATTTTAAAACTGAAAAAAATTAATATTTTTTAATTTTTTCTAAATTTGGCAGAAATGAACTAAAAAATATAGGAAACTTTTTGGCTATTAGAGTTTAAAAAAAATAATTTATTTCTCTTTTTTCACCAAAAGGAAAATTTTGGTGTGTGGCAACCAAAAATTTAATTTAAGAAATTCTGAAATAGCCAAAGTGTTTTAAATATTTACTACAGATTTTCTACCAAATTTCGTAATATTAAGAAAAAGTCTTTTTATGCTGCTTTTAAATGAGAAGCCTATTATTATAGCCTTACATTTTAAATCTGAAAAAAATGAATATTTTTTAATTTTTCTTAAATTTGGCAGAAATGAACTAAAAAATATAGGAAACTTTTTGGCTATTACAGTTTAAAAAAAAATAATTTATTTCTCTTTTTTCACCAAAAGGAAAATTTTGGTGTGTGGCAACCAAAAATTTAATTTAAGAATATCTGAAAGAGCCAAAGTGTTTTAAATATTTACTACAGATTTTCCACCAAATTTCGTAATATTAAGAAAAATTCATTTTTTGCTGCTTTTAAATTTGAAGCCAATAGCCTAACTTTTTAAAACTGAAAAAAATTAATATTTTTTAATTTTTCCTAAATTTGGCAGAAATGAACTAAAAAATATAGGAAACACTTTGGCTATTACAGTTTCAAAAAGAATAATTTATTTCTCTCTTTTCACCAAAACGAAAATATTTGTGTGTGGCAACCATAAATTTAATTTAAGAAAATCTGAAATAGCCAAAGTGTTTTTAATTTTTACTATAGATTTTCTACCAAATTTCGTAATATTAAAAAAAAGTGATTTTTTGCTGCTTTTAAATGAGAAGCCGAAAGATAGCCTTACATTTTAAAACTGAAAAAAAATGAATATTTCTTAATTTTTCTTAAATTTGGAAGAAATGAACTAAAAATATAGGAAACACTTTGGTTATTACAGTTTCAAAAAAAAAATATTTTTCTTTTTTCATCAAATCGAATATTTTGGTGTGTGGCAACCATAAATTAATTATAAGAAAATCTGACATAGCCAAAGTGTTTTAAATATTTATTACAGATTTTCTACCAAATTTCGTAATATTAAGAAAAATCATTTTTTGCTGCTTTTAAATGAGAAGCATTATAGCCTTACATTTTAAAACTGAAAAAAATGAATATTTTTTAATTTTTCTTAAATTTGGCAGAAATGAACTAAAAATATAGGAAACACTTTGGTTATTATAGTTTCAAAAAATAATTTAATTCTCTTTTTTCATCAAAACGAATATTTTGGTGTGTGGTAACCATAAATTTAATTTAAGAAATTCTGAAATAGCCAAAGTGTTTTATATATTTACTACAGATTTTCTACCAAATTTCGTAATATTAAGAAAAAGTCTTTTTTTGCTGCTATTAAATGAGAAGCCTATAGCCTTACATTTTAAAACTGAAAAAAATGAATATTTTTTAATTTTTCCTAAATTAGGCAGAAATGAACTAACAAATATAGGAAACACTTTGGCTATTACAGTTTCAAAAAAAATAATTTTTTTCTCATTTTTCACCAAAACGAAAATTTTTGTGTGTGGCAACCATAAATTTAATTTAAGAAAATCTGAAATAGCCAAAGTGTTTTTAATATTTACTATAGATTTTCTACCACATTTCGTAATATTAAAAAAAAGTCATTTTTTGCTGCTTTTAAATGAGAAGCCTATATATAGCCTTACATTTTAAAACTGAAAAAAATGAATATTTTTTAATTTTTCCAAAATTTGGCAGCAATGAACTAAAAAATATAGGAAACTTTTTGGCTATTACAGATTAAAAAAAATAATTTATTTCTCTTTTTCCACCAAAAGGAAATTATTGGTGTGTGGCAACCAAAAATTTAATTTAAGAATATCTCAAAGAGCCAAAGTGTTTTAAATATTTACTACAGATTTTCTACCAAATTTCGTAATATTATGAAAAAGTCATTTTTTGCTGCTTTTAAATTTGAAGCCTTACATTTTAAAAGAGATTTTTAATTATTTATTATTAATATTTATTTATTATTAATATTTTAATTAATAATTATTTATTATTAATATTTTTTTAATTATTAATATTTTTTAATTTTTCCTAAATTTGGCAGAAATGAACTAAAAAATATAGGAATCACTTTGGCTATTACAGTTTAAAAAAAAATAATTTATTTCTCTTTTTTCACCAAAAGGAAAATTCTGGTGTGTGGCAACCAAAAATTAAATTTAAGAATATCTGAAAGAGCCAAAGTGTTTTATATATTTACTACAGATTTTCTACCAAATTTCGTAATATTAAGAAAAAGTCATTTTTTGCAGCTTTTAAATTTGAAGCCAATAGCCTAACTTTTTAAAACTGAAAAAAATTATTATTTTTTAATTTTTCCTAAATTTGGCAGAAATGAACTAAAAATATAGGAAACCCTTTGGTTATAACAGTTTCAAAAAAAAAATATTTTTCATTTTTCATCAAATCGAATATTTTGGTGTGTGGCAACCATAAATTAATTATAAGAAAATCTGACGTAGCCAAAGTGTTTTAAATATTTATTACAGATTTTCTACCAAATTTCGTAATATTAAGAAAAATCATTTTTTGCTGCTTTTAAATGAGAAGCCTTATAGCCTTACATTTTAAAACTGAAAAAAATGAATATTTTTTAATTTTTCCTAAATTTGGCAGAAATGAACTAAAAAATATAGGAATCACTTTGGCTATTACAGTTTCAAAAAAAATAATTTATTTCTCTTTCTTCACCAAAAGGAAAATTCTGGTGTGTGGCAACCAAAAATTAAATTTAAGAATATCTGAAAGAGCCAAAGTGTTTTAAATATTTACTACAGATTTTCTACCAAATTCCGTAATATTAAGAAAAAGTCATTTTTGCTGCTTTTAAATTTGAAGCCTATAGCCTTACATTTTAAAACTGAAAAAAATGAATATTTTTTAATTTTTCCTAAATTTTTAAGAAATGAACTAAAATATATAGGAAACACTTTGGCTATTATAGTTTCAAAAAATAATTTATTTCTCTTTTTTCATCAAATCGAATATTTTGGTGTGTGGCAACCATAAATTAATTATAAGAAAATCTGACATAGCCAAAGTGTTTTAATTATTTACAACAGATTTTCTACCAAATTTCGAAATATTAAAAAAAAGTCATTTTTTGCTGCTTTTAAATGAGAAGCCGATAGATAGCCTTACATTTTAAAACTGAAAAAAATGAATATTTTTTAATTTTTCCTAAATTTGGCAGAAATAAACTAAAAAATATAGGAAACTTTTTGGCAATTACAGTTTTAAAAAAAATAATTTATTTCTCTTTTTTCGCCAAAAAGAAAATTTTGGTGTGTGGTAACCATAAATTTAATTTAAGAATATCTGAAAGAGCCAAAGTGTTTTAAATATTTACTACAGATTTTCTACCAAATTTCGTAATATTAAGAAAAAGTCATTTTTTGCTGCTTTTAAATTTGAAGCCTATTATAGCCTTACATTTTAAAACTGAAAAAAATGAATATTTTTTAATTTTTCCTAAATTTCGCAGAAATGAACTAAAAAATATAGGAATCACTTTGGCTATTACAGTTTCAAAAAAAATAATTTATTTCCCTTTCTTCACCAAAACAAAAATTTTGGTGTGTGGCAACCAAAAATTTAATTTAAGAATATCTGAATGAGCCAAAGTGTTTTAAATATTTACTACAGATTTTCTACCAAATTTCGTAATATTAAGAAAAATTCATTTTTTGCTGCTTTTAAATTTGAAGCCAATAGCCTAACTTTTTAAAACTGAAAAAAATTAATATTTTTTAATTTTTCCTAAATTTGGCAGAAATGAACTAAAAATATAGGAAACACTTTGGCTATTACAGTTTCAAAAAAAATAATTTATTTCTCTCTTTTCACCAAAACGAAAATATTTGTGTGTGGCAACCATAAATTTAATTTAAGAAAATCTGAAATAGCCAAAGTGTTTTTAATTTTTACTATAGATTTTCTACCAAATTTCGTAATATTAAAATAAAGTGATTTTTTGCTGCTTTTAAATGAGAAGCCGAAAGATAGCCTTAAATTTGGAAGAAATGAACTAAAAATATAGGAAACACTTTGGTTATTACAGTTTCAAAAAAAAAATATTTTTCTTTTTTCATCAAATCGAATATTTTGGTGTGTGGCAACCATAAATTAATTATAAGAAAATCTGACATAGCCAAAGTGTTTTAAATATTTATTACAGATTTTCTACCAAATTTCGTAATATTAAGAAAAATCATTTTTTGCTGCTTTTAAATGAGAAGCATTATAGCCTTACATTTTAAAACTGAAAAAAATGAATATTTTTTAATTTTTCTTAAATTTGGCAGAAATGAACTAAAAAATATAGGAAACACTTTGGCTATTATAGTTTCAAAAAATAATTTAATTCTCTTTTTTCATCAAAACGAATATTTTGGTGTGTGGTAACCATAAATTTAATTTAATAATATCTGAAAGAGCCAAAGTGTTTTAAATATTTACTACAGATTTTCTACCAAATTCCGTAATATTAAGAAAAAGTCATTTTTGCTGCTTTTAAATTTGAAGCCTATAGCCTTACATTTTAAAACTGAAAAAAATGAATATTTTTTAATTTTTCCTAAATTTGGAAGAAATGAACTAAAATATATAGGAAACACTTTGGCTATTATAGTTTCAAAAAATAATTTATTTCTCTTTTTTCATCAAATCGAATATTTTGGTGTGTGGCAACCATAAATTAATTATAAGAAAATCTGACATAGCCAAAGTGTTTTAATTATTTACAACAGATTTTCTACCAAATTTCGAAATATTAAAAAAAAGTCATTTTTTGCTGCTTTTAAATGAGAAGCCGATAGATAGCCTTACATTTTAAAACTGAAAAAAATGAATATTTTTTAATTTTTCCTAAATTTGGCAGAAATAAACTAAAAAATATAGGAAACTTTTTGGCAATTACAGTTTTAAAAAAAATAATTTATTTCTCTTTTTTCGCCAAAAAGAAAATTTTGGTGTGTGGTAACCATAAATTTAATTTAAGAATATCTGAAAGAGCCAAAGTGTTTTAAATATTTACTACAGATTTTCTACCAAATTTCGTAATATTAAGAAAAAGTCATTTTTTGCTGCTTTTAAATTTGAAGCCTATTATAGCCTTACATTTTAAAACTGAAAAAAATGAATATTTTTTAATTTTTCCTAAATTTCGCAGAAATGAACTAAAAAATATAGGAATCACTTTGGCTATTACAGTTTCAAAAAAAATAATTTATTTCCCTTTCTTCACCAAAACAAATATTTTGGTGTGTGGCAACCAAAAATTTAATTTAAGAATATCTGAATGAGCCAAAGTGTTTTAAATATTTACTACAGATTTTCTACCAAATTTCGTAATATTAAGAAAAATTCATTTTTTGCTGCTTTTAAATTTGAAGCCAATAGCCTAACTTTTTAAAACTGAAAAAAATTAATATTTTTTAATTTTTCCTAAATTTGGCAGAAATGAACTAAAAATATAGGAAACACTTTGGCTATTACAGTTTCAAAAAAAATAATTTATTTCTCTCTTTTCACCAAAACGAAAATATTTGTGTGTGGCAACCATAAATTTAATTTAAGAAAATCTGAAATAGCCAAAGTGTTTTTAATTTTTACTAAAGATTTTCTACCAAATATCGTAATATTAAAAAAAGTCATTTTTTGCTGCTTTTAAATGAGAAGCCCATAGATAGCCTTACATTTTAAAACTGAAAAAAAATGAATATCTCTTAATTTTTCTTTAATTTGGAAGAAATGAACTAAAAATATAGGAAACACTTTGGTTATTACAGTTTCAAAAAAAAAAAATATTTTCCTTTTTTCATCAAATCGAATATTTTGGTGTGTGGCAACCATAAATTAATTATAAGAAAATCTGACGTAGCCAAAGTGTTTTAAATATTTATTACAGATTTTCTACCAAATTTCGTAATATTAAGAAAAATCATTTTTTGCTGCTTTTAAATGAGAAGCCTTAAGTCTTACATTTTAAAACTGAAAAAAATGAATATTTTTTAATTTTTCCTAAATTTGGCAGAAATGAACTAAAAAATATAGGAATCACTTTGGCTATTACAGTTTCAAAAAAAATTATTTATTTCTCTTTTTTCACCAAAAGGAAAATTCTGGTGTGTGGCAACCAAAAATTAAATTTAAGAATATCTGAAAGAGCCAAAGTGTTTTAAATATTTACTACAGATTTTCTACCAAATTCCGTAATATTAAGAAAAAGTCATTTTTTGCTGCTTTTAAATTTGAAGCCTATAGCCTTACATTTTAAAACTGAAAAAAATGAATATTTTTTAATTTTTCCTAAATTTGGCAGAAATGAACTAAAAAATATAGGAACCACTTTGGCTATTACAGTTTCAAAAAAAATAATTTATTTCTCTTTTTTCACCAAAAGGAAAATTCTGGTGTGTGGCAACCAAAAATTAAATTTAAGAATATCTGAAAGAGCCAAAGTGTTTTAAATATTTACTACAGATTTTCTAAAAAATTTCGTAATATTAAGAAAAATTCATTCTTTGCTGCTTTTAAATTTGAAGCCAATAGCCTAACTTTTTAAAACTGAAAAAAATTATTATTTTTTAATTTTTCCTAAATTTGGCAGAAATGAACTAAAAAATATAGGAAACACTTTGGCTATTACAGTTTCAAAAAAAATAATTTATTTCTCTCTTTTCACCAAAACGAAAATATTTGTGTGTGGCAACCATAAATTTAATTTAAGAAAATCTGAAATAGCCAAAGTGTTTTTAATTTTTACTAAAGATTTTCTACCAAATATCGTAATATTAAAAAAAGTCATTTTTTGCTGCTTTTAAATGAGAAGCCCATAGATAGCCTTACATTTTAAAACTGAAAAAAAATGAATATCTCTTAATTTTTCTTTAATTTGGAAGAAATGAACTAAAAATATAGGAAACACTTTGGTTATTACAGTTTCAAAAAAAAAAAATATTTTCCTTTTTTCATCAAATCGAATATTTTGGTGTGTGGCAACCATAAATTAATTATAAGAAAATCTGACATAGCCAAAGTGTTTTAAATATTTATTACAGATTTTCTACCAAATTTCGTAATATTAAGAAAAATCATTTTTTGCTGCTTTTAAATGAGAAGCCTTATAGTCTTACATTTTAAAACTGAAAAAAATGAATATTTTTTAATTTTTCCTAAATTTGGCAGAAATGAACTAAAAAATATAGGAATCACTTTGGCTATTACAGTTTCAAAAAAAATTATTTATTTCTCTTTTTTCACCAAAAGGAAAATTCTGGTGTGTGGCAACCAAAAATTAAATTTAAGAATATCTGAAAGAGCCAAAGTGTTTTAAATATTTACTACAGATTTTCTACCAAATTCCGTAATATTAAGAAAAAGTCATTTTTTGCTGCTTTTAAATTTGAAGCCTATAGCCTTACATTTTAAAACTGAAAAAAATGAATATTTTTTAATTTTTCCTAAATTTGGCAGAAATGAACTAAAAAATATAGGAACCACTTTGGCTATTACAGTTTCAAAAAAAATAATTTATTTCTCTTTTTTCACCAAAAGGAAAATTCTGGTGTGTGGCAACCAAAAATTAAATTTAAGAATATCTGAAAGAGCCAAAGTGTTTTAAATATTTACTACAGATTTTCTAAAAAATTTCGTAATATTAAGAAAAATTCATTCTTTGCTGCTTTTAAATTTGAAGCCAATAGCCTAACTTTTTAAAACTGAAAAAAATTATTATTTTTTAATTTTTCCTAAATTTGGCAGAAATGAACTAAAAAATATAGGAAACACTTTGGCTATTACAGTTTCAAAAAAAATAATTTATTTCTCTCTTTTCACCAAAACGAAAATATTTGTGTGTGGCAACCATAAATTTAATTTAAGAAAATCTGAAATAGCCAAAGTGTTTTTAATTTTTACTAAAGATTTTCTACCAAATATCGTAATATTAAAAAAAGTCATTTTTTGCTGCTTTTAAATGAGAAGCCCATAGATAGCCTTACATTTTAAAACTGAAAAAAAATGAATATCTCTTAATTTTTCTTTAATTTGGAAGAAATGAACTAAAAATATAGGAAACACTTTGGTTATTACAGTTTCAAAAAAAAAAAATATTTTCCTTTTTTCATCAAATCGAATATTTTGGTGTGTGGCAACCATAAATTAATTATAAGAAAATCTGACATAGCCAAAGTGTTTTAAATATTTATTACAGATTTTCTACCAAATTTCGTAATATTAAGAAAAATCATTTTTTGCTGCTTTTAAATGAGAAGCCTTATAGTCTTACATTTTAAAACTGAAAAAAATGAATATTTTTTAATTTTTCCTAAATTTGGCAGAAATGAACTAAAAAATATAGGAATCACTTTGGCTATTACAGTTTCAAAAAAAATTATTTATTTCTCTTTTTTCACCAAAAGGAAAATTCTGGTGTGTGGCAACCAAAAATTAAATTTAAGAATATCTGAAAGAGCCAAAGTGTTTTAAATATTTACTACAGATTTTCTACCAAATTCCGTAATATTAAGAAAAAGTCATTTTTTGCTGCTTTTAAATTTGAAGCCTATAGCCTTACATTTTAAAACTGAAAAAAATGAATATTTTTTAATTTTTCCTAAATTTGGCAGAAATGAACTAAAAAATATAGGAACCACTTTGGCTATTACAGTTTCAAAAAAAATAATTTATTTCTCTTTTTTCACCAAAAGGAAAATTCTGGTGTGTGGCAACCAAAAATTAAATTTAAGAATATCTGAAAGAGCCAAAGTGTTTTAAATATTTACTACAGATTTTCTAAAAAATTCCGTAATATTAAGAAAAAGTCATTTTTTGCTGCTTTTAAATTTGAAGCCTTACATTTTAAAACTGAAAGAAATGAATATTTTTTAATTTGTCCTAAATTTGGAAGAAATGAACTAAAAAATATAGGAAACACTTTGGCTATTATAGTTTCAAAAAAATACTTCATTTCTCTTTTTTCATCAAAACGAATATTTTGGTGTGTGGTAACTATAAATTTAATTTAAGAAATTCTGAAATAGCCAAAGTGTTTTAAATATTTACTACAGATTTTCTATCAAATTTCGTAATATTAAGAAAAAGTCTTTTTATGCTGCTTTTAAATGAGAAGCCTATTATAATAGCCTTACATTTTAAAACTGAAAAAAATGAATATTTTTTAATTTTTCCTAAATTTAGCAGAAATGAACTAAAAAATATAGGAATCACTTTGGCTATTACAGTTTCAAAAAAAAAAAATTATTTCCCTTTCTTCACCAAAACGAAAATTTTGGGTGTGTGGCAACCATAAATTAATTATAAGAAAATCTGACATAGCCAAAGTGTTTTAAATATTTATTACAGATTTTCTACCAAATTTCGTAATATTAAGAAAAATCATTTTTTGCTGCTTTTAAATTTGAAGCCTATAGCCTTACATTTTAAAACTGAAAAAAAGGAATATTTCTTAATTTTTTTTAAATTTGGAAGAAATGAACTAAAAATATAGGAAACACTTTGGCTATTGCAGTTTCAAAGAAAATATATTTTTCTTTTTTCACCAAAAGGAAAATTTTGGTGTGTGGCAACCATAAATTTAAGTTAAGAAAATCTGACATAGCCAAAGTGTTTTAAATATTTACTACAGATTTTCTACCAAATTTCGTAATATTAAGAAAAAGTTTTTTTTGCTGCTTTTAAATTTGAAGCCTATAGCGGGCGTGCGCGCAAACGGGGAATATAGCCTTACATTTTAAAACTGAAAAAAATGAATATTTTTTAATTTTTCCTAAATTTGGCAGAAATAAACTACATAATATGTAAAACACTTTGGCTATTACAGTTTCAAAAAAAAAATTTTTTTTTTCATCAAAACGAAAATTTTGGTGTGTGGCAACCATAAATTAATTTTAAGAAAATCTGATATACCCAAAGTGTTTTAAATATTTACTACAGATTTTCTACCAAATTTCGAAATATTAAGAAAAAGTCATTTTTTGCTGCTTTTAAATTTGAAGCCTATAGCCTTACATTTTAAAACTGAAAAAAATTAATATTTTTTAATTTTTTCTAAATTTGGCAGAAATGAACTAAAAAATATAGGAAACTTTTTGGCTATTAGAGTTTAAAAAAAAATAATTTATTTCTCTTTTTTCACCAAAAGGAAAATTTTGGTGTGTGGCAACCAAAAATTTAATTTAAGAAATTCTGAAATAGCCAAAGTGTTTTAAATATTTACTACAGATTTTCTACCAAATTTCGTAATATTAAGAAAAAGTCTTTTTATGCTGCTTTTAAATGAGAAGCCTATTATTATAGCCTTACATTTTAAATCTGAAAAAAATGAATATTTTTTAATTTTTCCTAAATTTGGCAGAAATGAACTAAAAAATATAGGAAACTTTTTGGCTATTACAGTTTAAAAAAAAATAATTTATTTCTCTTTTTTCACCAAAAGGAAAATTTTGGTGTGTGGCAACCAAAAATTTAATTTAAGAATATCTGAAAGAGCCAAAGTGTTTTAAATATTTACTACAGATTTTCCACCAAATTTCGTAATATTAAGAAAAATTCATTTTTTGCTGCTTTTAAATTTGAAGCCAATAGCCTAACTTTTTAAAACTGAAAAAAATTAATATTTTTTAATTTTTCCTAAATTTGGCAGAAATGAACTAAAAAATATAGGAAACACTTTGGCTATTACAGTTTCAAAAAGAATAATTTATTTCTCTCTTTTCACCAAAACGAAAATATTTGTGTGTGGCAACCATAAATTTAATTTAAGAAAATCTGAAATAGCCAAAGTGTTTTTAATTTTTACTATAGATTTTCTACCAAATTTCGTAATATTAAAAAAAAGTGATTTTTTGCTGCTTTTAAATGAGAAGCCGAAAGATAGCCTTACATTTTAAAACTGAAAAAAAATGAATATTTCTTAATTTTTCTTAAATTTGGAAGAAATGAACTAAAAATATAGGAAACACTTTGGTTATTACAGTTTCAAAAAAAAAAATATTTTTCTTTTTTCATCAAATCGAATATTTTGGTGTGTGGCAACCATAAATTAATTATAAGAAAATCTGACATAGCCAAAGTGTTTTAAATATTTATTACAGATTTTCTACCAAATTTCGTAATATTAAGAAAAATCATTTTTTGCTGCTTTTAAATGAGAAGCATTATAGCCTTACATTTTAAAACTGAAAAAAATGAATATTTTTTAATTTTTCTTAAATTTGGCAGAAATGAACTAAAAATATAGGAAACACTTTGGTTATTATAGTTTCAAAAAATAATTTAATTCTCTTTTTTCATCAAAACGAATATTTTGGTGTGTGGTAACCATAAATTTAATTTAAGAAATTCTGAAATAGCCAAAGTGTTTTATATATTTACTACAGATTTTCTACCAAATTTCGTAATATTAAGAAAAAGTCTTTTTTTGCTGCTATTAAATGAGAAGCCTATAGCCTTACATTTTAAAACTGAAAAAAATGAATATTTTTTAATTTTTCCTAAATTAGGCAGAAATGAACTAACAAATATAGGAAACACTTTGGCTATTACAGTTTCAAAAAAAATAATTTTTTTCTCATTTTTCACCAAAACGAAAATTTTTGTGTGTGGCAACCATAAATTTAATTTAAGAAAATCTGAAATAGCCAAAGTGTTTTTAATATTTACTATAGATTTTCTACCACATTTCGTAATATTAAAAAAAAGTCATTTTTTGCTGCTTTTAAATGAGAAGCCTATATATAGCCTTACATTTTAAAACTGAAAAAAATGAATATTTTTTAATTTTTCCAAAATTTGGCAGCAATGAACTAAAAAATATAGGAAACTTTTTGGCTATTACAGATTAAAAAAAATAATTTATTTCTCTTTTTCCACCAAAAGGAAATTATTGGTGTGTGGCAACCAAAAATTTAATTTAAGAATATCTCAAAGAGCCAAAGTGTTTTAAATATTTACTACAGATTTTCTACCAAATTTCGTAATATTATGAAAAAGTCATTTTTTGCTGCTTTTAAATTTGAAGCCTTACATTTTAAAAGAGATTTTTAATTATTTATTATTAATATTTATTTATTATTAATATTTTAATTAATAATTATTTATTATTAATATTTTTTTAATTATTAATATTTTTTAATTTTTCCTAAATTTGGCAGAAATGAACTAAAAAATATAGGAATCACTTTGGCTATTACAGTTTAAAAAAAAATAATTTATTTCTCTTTTTTCACCAAAAGGAAAATTCTGGTGTGTGGCAACCAAAAATTAAATTTAAGAATATCTGAAAGAGCCAAAGTGTTTTATATATTTACTACAGATTTTCTACCAAATTTCGTAATATTAAGAAAAAGTCATTTTTTGCAGCTTTTAAATTTGAAGCCAATAGCCTAACTTTTTAAAACTGAAAAAAATTATTATTTTTTAATTTTTCCTAAATTTGGCAGAAATGAACTAAAAATATAGGAAACCCTTTGGTTATAACAGTTTCAAAAAAAAAATATTTTTCATTTTTCATCAAATCGAATATTTTGGTGTGTGGCAACCATAAATTAATTATAAGAAAATCTGACGTAGCCAAAGTGTTTTAAATATTTATTACAGATTTTCTACCAAATTTCGTAATATTAAGAAAAATCATTTTTTGCTGCTTTTAAATGAGAAGCCTTATAGCCTTACATTTTAAAACTGAAAAAAATGAATATTTTTTAATTTTTCCTAAATTTGGCAGAAATGAACTAAAAAATATAGGAATCACTTTGGCTATTACAGTTTCAAAAAAAATAATTTATTTCTCTTTTTTCACCAAAAGGA
This sequence comes from Amaurobius ferox, assembly GCA_951213105.1. Lineage (NCBI taxonomy): Eukaryota > Metazoa > Arthropoda > Arachnida > Araneae > Amaurobiidae > Amaurobius > Amaurobius ferox. The sequence goes on along the minus strand of OX578142.1, from coordinate 60,528,191 downwards.
AAATTCTGGTGTGTGGCAACCAAAAATTAAATTTAAGAATATCTGAAAGAGCCAAAGTGTTTTAAATATTTACTACAGATTTTCTACCAAATTCCGTAATATTAAGAAAAAGTCATTTTTTGCTGCTTTTAAATTTGAAGCCTATAGCCTTACATTTTAAAACTGAAAAAAATGAATATTTCTTAATTTCTTTTAAATTTGGAAAAAATGAACTAAAAATATAGGAAACACTTTGGCTATTGCAGTTTCAAAGAAAATATATTTTTCTTTTTTCACCAAAACGAATATTTTGGTGTGTGGCAACCATAAATTTAATTTAAGAAAATCTGAAATAGCCAAAGTGTTTTAAATTTTTACTATAGATTTTCTACCAAATTTCGTAATATTAAAAAAAGTCATTTTTTGCTGCTTTTAAATGAGAAGCCGATAGATAGCCTTACATTTTAAAACTGAAAAAAATGAATATCTCTTAATTTTTCTTAAATTTGGAAGAAATGAACTAAAAATATAGGAAACACTTTGGTTATTACAGTTTCAAAAAAAAAATATTTTTCTTTTTTCATCAAATCGAATATTTTGGTGTGTGGCAACCATAAATTAATTATAAGAAAATCTGACGTAGCCAAAGTGTTTTAAATATTTATTACAGATTTTCTACCAAATTTTGTAATATTAAGAAAAATCATTTTTTGCTGCTTTTAAATGAGAAGCCGATAGATAGCCTTACATTTTAAAACTGAAAAAAATGAATATTTTTTAATTTTTCCTAAATTTGGCAGAAATAAACTAAAAAATATAGGAAACTTTTTGGCAATTACAGTTTTAAAAAAAATAATTTATTTCTCTTTTTTCACCAAAAGGAAAATTCTGGTGTGTGGCAACCAAAAATTAAATTTAAGAATATCTGAAAGAGCCAAAGTGTTTTAAATATTTACTACAGATTTTCTACCAAATTCCGTAATATTAAGAAAAAGTCATTTTTGCTGCTTTTAAATTTGAAGCCTATAGCCTTACATTTTAAAACTGAAAAAAATGAATATTTTTTAATTTTTCCTAAATTTGGAAGAAATGAACTAAAATATATAGGAAACACTTTGGCTATTATAGTTTCAAAAAATAATTTATTTCTCTTTTTTCATCAAATCGAATATTTTGGTGTGTGGCAACCATAAATTAATTATAAGAAAATCTGACATAGCCAAAGTGTTTTAATTATTTACAACAGATTTTCTACCAAATTTCGAAATATTAAAAAAAAGTCATTTTTTGCTGCTTTTAAATGAGAAGCCGATAGATAGCCTTACATTTTAAAACTGAAAAAAATGAATATTTTTTAATTTTTCCTAAATTTGGCAGAAATAAACTAAAAAATATAGGAAACTTTTTGGCAATTACAGTTTTAAAAAAAATAATTTATTTCTCTTTTTTCGCCAAAAAGAAAATTTTGGTGTGTGGTAACCATAAATTTAATTTAAGAATATCTGAAAGAGCCAAAGTGTTTTAAATATTTACTACAGATTTTCTACCAAATTTCGTAATATTAAGAAAAAGTCATTTTTTGCTGCTTTTAAATTTGAAGCCTATTATAGCCTTACATTTTAAAACTGAAAAAAATGAATATTTTTTAATTTTTCCTAAATTTCGCAGAAATGAACTAAAAAATATAGGAATCACTTTGGCTATTACAGTTTCAAAAAAAATAATTTATTTCCCTTTCTTCACCAAAACAAAAATTTTGGTGTGTGGCAACCAAAAATTTAATTTAAGAATATCTGAATGAGCCAAAGTGTTTTAAATATTTACTACAGATTTTCTACCAAATTTCGTAATATTAAGAAAAATTCATTTTTTGCTGCTTTTAAATTTGAAGCCAATAGCCTAACTTTTTAAAACTGAAAAAAATTAATATTTTTTAATTTTTCCTAAATTTGGCAGAAATGAACTAAAAATATAGGAAACACTTTGGCTATTACAGTTTCAAAAAAAATAATTTATTTCTCTCTTTTCACCAAAACGAAAATATTTGTGTGTGGCAACCATAAATTTAATTTAAGAAAATCTGAAATAGCCAAAGTGTTTTTAATTTTTACTATAGATTTTCTACCAAATTTCGTAATATTAAAATAAAGTGATTTTTTGCTGCTTTTAAATGAGAAGCCGAAAGATAGCCTTAAATTTGGAAGAAATGAACTAAAAATATAGGAAACACTTTGGTTATTACAGTTTCAAAAAAAAAATATTTTTCTTTTTTCATCAAATCGAATATTTTGGTGTGTGGCAACCATAAATTAATTATAAGAAAATCTGACATAGCCAAAGTGTTTTAAATATTTATTACAGATTTTCTACCAAATTTCGTAATATTAAGAAAAATCATTTTTTGCTGCTTTTAAATGAGAAGCATTATAGCCTTACATTTTAAAACTGAAAAAAATGAATATTTTTTAATTTTTCTTAAATTTGGCAGAAATGAACTAAAAAATATAGGAAACACTTTGGCTATTATAGTTTCAAAAAATAATTTAATTCTCTTTTTTCATCAAAACGAATATTTTGGTGTGTGGTAACCATAAATTTAATTTAAGAATATCTGAAAGAGCCAAAGTGTTTTAAATATTTACTACAGATTTTCTACCAAATTCCGTAATATTAAGAAAAAGTCATTTTTGCTGCTTTTAAATTTGAAGCCTATAGCCTTACATTTTAAAACTGAAAAAAATGAATATTTTTTAATTTTTCCTAAATTTGGAAGAAATGAACTAAAATATATAGGAAACACTTTGGCTATTATAGTTTCAAAAAATAATTTATTTCTCTTTTTTCATCAAATCGAATATTTTGGTGTGTGGCAACCATAAATTAATTATAAGAAAATCTGACATAGCCAAAGTGTTTTAATTATTTACAACAGATTTTCTACCAAATTTCGAAATATTAAAAAAAAGTCATTTTTTGCTGCTTTTAAATGAGAAGCCGTTAGATAGCCTTACATTTTAAAACTGAAAAAAATGAATATTTTTTAATTTTTCCTAAATTTGGCAGAAATAAACTAAAAAATATAGGAAACTTTTTGGCAATTACAGTTTTAAAAAAAATAATTTATTTCTCTTTTTTCGCCAAAAAGAAAATTTTGGTGTGTGGTAACCATAAATTTAATTTAAGAATATCTGAAAGAGCCAAAGTGTTTTAAATATTTACTACAGATTTTCTACCAAATTTCGTAATATTAAGAAAAAGTCATTTTTTGCTGCTTTTAAATTTGAAGCCTATTATAGCCTTACATTTTAAAACTGAAAAAAATGAATATTTTTTAATTTTTCCTAAATTTCGCAGAAATGAACTAAAAAATATAGGAATCACTTTGGCTATTACAGTTTCAAAAAAAATAATTTATTTCCCTTTCTTCACCAAAACAAATATTTTGGTGTGTGGCAACCAAAAATTTAATTTAAGAATATCTGAATGAGCCAAAGTGTTTTAAATATTTACTACAGATTTTCTACCAAATTTCGTAATATTAAGAAAAATTCATTTTTTGCTGCTTTTAAATTTGAAGCCAATAGCCTAACTTTTTAAAACTGAAAAAAATTAATATTTTTTAATTTTTCCTAAATTTGGCAGAAATGAACTAAAAATATAGGAAACACTTTGGCTATTACAGTTTCAAAAAAAATAATTTATTTCTCTCTTTTCACCAAAACGAAAATATTTGTGTGTGGCAACCATAAATTTAATTTAAGAAAATCTGAAATAGCCAAAGTGTTTTTAATTTTTACTATAGATTTTCTACCAAATTTCGTAATATTAAAATAAAGTGATTTTTTGCTGCTTTTAAATGAGAAGCCGAAAGATAGCCTTAAATTTGGAAGAAATGAACTAAAAATATAGGAAACACTTTGGTTATTACAGTTTCAAAAAAAAAATATTTTTCTTTTTTCATCAAATCGAATATTTTGGTGTGTGGCAACCATAAATTAATTATAAGAAAATCTGACATAGCCAAAGTGTTTTAAATATTTATTACAGATTTTCTACCAAATTTCGTAATATTAAGAAAAATCATTTTTTGCTGCTTTTAAATGAGAAGCATTATAGCCTTACATTTTAAAACTGAAAAAAATGAATATTTTTTAATTTTTCTTAAATTTGGCAGAAATGAACTAAAAAATATAGGAAACACTTTGGCTATTATAGTTTCAAAAAATAATTTAATTCTCTTTTTTCATCAAAACGAATATTTTGGTGTGTGGTAACCATAAATTTAATTTAAGAAATTCTGAAATAGCCAAAGTGTTTTAAATATTTACTACAGATTTTCTACCAAATTTCTTAATATTTAGAAAAAGTATTTTTTTGCTGCTATTAAATGAGAAGCCTTATAGCCTTACATTTTAAAACTGAAAAAAATGAATATTTTTTAATTTTTCCTAAATTAGGCAGAAATGAACTAACAAATATAGGAAACACTTTGGCTATTACAGTTTCAAAAAAAATAATTTATTTCTCATTTTTCACCAAAACGAAAATTTTTGTGTGTGGCAACCATAAATTTAATTTAAGAAATTCTGAAATAGCCAAAGGGTTTTAAATATTTACTACAGATTTTCTACCAAATTTCGTAATATTGAGAAAAAGAGTTTTTTTGCTGCTCTTAAATGAGAAGCCTATTATAGCCTTACATTTAAAAACTGAAAAAAATGAATATTTTTTAATTTTTCCTAAATTTGTCAGAAATAAACTAAAAAATATAGGAAACTTTTTGATTATTACAGTTTAAAAAAAATAATTTATTTCTCTTTTTTCGCAAAAAAGAAAATTTTGGTGTGTGGTAACCATAAATTTAATTTAAGAATATCTGAAAGAGCCAAAGTGTTTTAAATAATTACTACAGATTTTCTACCAAATTTCGTAATATTAAGAAAAAGTCATTTTTTGCTGCTTTTAAATTTGAAGCCTATTATAGCCTTACATTATAAAACTGAAAAAAATGAATATTTTTTAATTTTTCCTAAATATGGCAGAAATGAACTAAAAAATAGAGGAAACACTTTGGCTAATATAGTTTCAAAAAAATAATTTATTTCTCTTTTTTCATCAAAACGAATATTTTGGTGTGTGGTAACCATAAATTTAATTTAAGAAATTCTGAAATAGCCAAAGTGTTTTAAATATTTACTACAGATTTTCTACCAAATTTCGTAATATTGAGAAAAAGAGTTTTTTTGCTGCTCTTAAATGAGAAGCCTATTATAGCCTTACATTTTAAAACTGAAAAAAATGAATATTTTTTAATTTTTCCTATATTTGGCAGAAATGAACTAAAAAATATAGGAATCACTTTGGCTATTACAGTTTCAAAAAAAATAATTTATTTCCCTTTCTTCACCAAAACGAAAATTTTGGTGTGTGGCAACCATAAATTTAATTTAAGAAAATCTGAAATAGCCAAAGTGTTTTAAATATTTACTAGAGATTTTCTACCAAATTTCGTAATATTAAGAAAAAGTCATTTTTTGAAGCTTTTAAATTTGAAGCCTATATTATAGCCTTACATTTTAAAACTGAAAAAAATGAATATTTTTTAATTTTTCCTAAATTTGGCAGAAATGAACTAAAAAATATAGTAAACTTTTTGGCTATTACAGATTAAAAAAAATAATTTATTTCTCTTTTTCCACCAAAAGGAAAATATTGGTGTGTGGCAACCAAAAATTTAATTTAAGAATATCTCAAAGAGCCAAAGTGTTTTAAATATTTACTACAGATTTTCTACCAAATTTCGTAATATTAAGAAAAAGTCATTTTTTGCTGCTTTTAAATTTGAAGCCTTACATTTTAAAACAGATTTTTAATTATTTATTATTAATATTTATTTATTATTAATATTTTAAATAATAATTATTTATTATTAATATTTTTTTTAATTATTAATATTTTTTAATTTTTCCTAAATTTGGCAGAAATGAACTAAAAAAAATAGGAATCACTTTGGCTATTACAGTTTAAAAAAAAATAATTTATTTCTCTTTTTTCACCAAAAGGAAAATTCTGGTGTGTGGCAACCAAAAATTAAATTTAAGAATATCTGAAAGAGCCAAAGTGTTTTATATATTTACTACAGATTTTCTACCAAATTTCGTAATATTAAGAAAAAGTCATTTTTTGCAGCTTTTAAATTTGAAGCCTATAGCCTAACTTTTTAAAACTGAAAAAAATTAATATTTTTTAATTTTTCCTAAATTTGGCAGAAATGAACTAAAAATATAGGAAACACTTTGGCTATTACAGTTTCAAAAAAAATAATTTATTTCTCTCTTTTCACCAAAACGAAAATATTTGTGTGTGGCAACCATAAATTTAATTTAAGAAAATCTGAAATAGCCAAAGTTTTTTTAATTTTTACTATAGATTTTCTACCAAATTTCGTAATATTAAAAAAAAGTGATTTTTTGCTGCTTTTAAATGAGAAGCCGAAAGATAGCCTTAAATTTGGAAGAAATGAACTAAAAATATAGGAAACACTTTGGTTATTACAGTTTCAAAAAAAAAATATTTTTCTTTTTTCATCAAATCGAATATTTTGGTGTGTGGCAACCATAAATTAATTATAAGAAAATCTGACATAGCCAAAGTGTTTTAAATATTTATTACAGATTTTCTACCAAATTTCGTAATATTAAGAAAAATCATTTTTTGCTGCTTTTAAATGAGAAGCATTATAGCCTTACATTTTAAAACTGAAAAAAATGAATATTTTTTAATTTTTCTTAAATTTATCAGAAATGAACTAAAAAATATAGGAAACACTTTGGCTATTATAGTTTCAAAAAATAATTTAATTCTCTTTTTTCATCAAAACGAATATTTTGGTGTGTGGTAACCATAAATTTAATTTAAGAAATTCTGAAATAGCCAAAGTGTTTTAAATATTTACTACAGATTTTCTACCAAATTTCTTAATATTTAGAAAAAGTATTTTTTTGCTGCTATTAAATGAGAAGCCTATAGCCTTACATTTTAAAACTGAAAAAAATGAATATTTTTTAATTTTTCCTAAATTAGGCAGAAATGAACTAACAAATATAGGAAACACTTTGGCTATTACAGTTTCAAAAAAAATAATTTATTTCTCATTTTTCACCAAAACGAAAATTTTTGTGTGTGGCAACCATAAATTTAATTTAAGAAATTCTGAAATAGCCAAAGTGTTTTAAATATTTACTACAGATTTTCTACCAAATTTCGTAATATTGAGAAAAAGAGTTTTTTTGCTGCTCTTAAATGAGAAGCCTATTATAGCCTTACATTTAAAAACTGAAAAAAATGAATATTTTTTAATTTTTCCTAAATTTGTCAGAAATAAACTAAAAAATATAGGAAACTTTTTGATTATTACAGTTTAAAAAAAATAATTTATTTCTCTTTTTTCGCAAAAAAGAAAATTTTGGTGTGTGGTAACCATAAATTTAATTTAAGAATATCTGAAAGAGCCAAAGTGTTTTAAATAATTACTACAGATTTTCTACCAAATTTCGTAATATTAAGAAAAAGTCATTTTTTGCTGCTTTTAAATTTGAAGCCTATAGCCTTACATTATAAAACTGAAAAAAATGAATATTTTTTAATTTTTCCTAAATATGGCAGAAATGAACTAAAAAATAGAGGAAACACTTTGGCTAATATAGTTTCAAAAAAATAATTTATTTCTCTTTTTTCATCAAAACGAATATTTTGGTGTGTGGTAACCATAAATTTAATTTAAGAAATTCTGAAATAGCCAAAGTGTTTTAAATATTTACTACAGATTTTCTACCAAATTTCGTAATATTGAGAAAAAGAGTTTTTTTGCTGCTCTTAAATGAGAAGCCTATTATAGCCTTACATTTTAAAACTGAAAAAAATGAATATTTTTTAATTTTTCCTATATTTGGCAGAAATGAACTAAAAAATATAGGAATCACTTTGGCTATTACAGTTTCAAAAAAAATAATTTATTTCCCTTTCTTCACCAAAACGAAAATTTTGGTGTGTGGCAACCATAAATTTAATTTAAGAAAATCTGAAATAGCCAAAATGTTTTAAATATTTACTAGAGATTTTCTACCAAATTTCGTAATATTAAGAAAAAGTCATTTTTTGAAGCTTTTAAATTTGAAGCCTATATTATAGCCTTACATTTTAAAACTGAAAAAAATGAATATTTTTTAATTTTTCCTAAATTTGGCAGAAATGAACTAAAAAATATAGGAAACTTTTTGGCTATTACAGATTAAAAAAAATAATTTATTTCTCTTTTTCCACCAAAAGGAAAATATTGGTGTGTGGCAACCAAAAATTTAATTTAAGAATATCTCAAAGAGCCAAAGTGTTTTAAATATTTACTACAGATTTTCTACCAAATTTCGTAATATTAAGAAAAAGTCATTTTTTGCTGCTTTTAAATTTGAAGCCTATAGCCTTACATTATAAAACTGAAAAAAATGAATATTTTTTAATTTTTCCTAAATTTGGCAGAAATGAACTAAAAAATATAGGAATCACTTTGGCTATTACAGTTTAAAAAAAAATAATTTATTTCTCTTTTTTCACCAAAAGGAAAATTCTGGTGTGTGGCAACCAAAAATTAAATTTAAGAATATCTGAAAGAGCCAAAGTGTTTTAAATATTTACTACAGATTTTCTACCAAATTTCGTAATATTAAAAAAAGTCATTTTTTGCTGCTTTTAAATGAGAAGCCGATAGATAGCCTTACATTTTAAAACTGAAAAAAATGAATATCTCTTAATTTTTCTTAAATTTGGAAGAAATGAACTAAAAATATAGGAAACCCTTTGGTTATTACAGTTTCAAAAAAAAAATATTTTTCTTTTTTCATCAAATCGAATATTTTGGTGTGTGGCAACCATAAATTAATTATAAGAAAATCTGACGTAGCCAAAGTGTTTTAAATATTTATTACAGATTTTCTACCAAATTTCGTAATATTAAGAAAAATCATTTTTTGCTGCTTTTAAATGAGAAGCCTTATAGCCTTACATTTTAAAACTGAAAAAAATGAATATTTTTTAATTTTTCCTAAATTTGACAGAAATGAACTAAAAAATATAGGAATCACTTTGGCTATTACAGTTTCAAAAAAAATAATTTATTTCTCTTTTTTCACCAAAAGGAAAATTCTGGTGTGTGGCAACCAAAAATTAAATTTAAGAATATCTGAAAGAGCCAAAGTGTTTTAAATATTTACTACAGATTTTCTACCAAATTCCGTAATATTAAGAAAAAGTCATTTTTTGCTGCTTTTAAATTTGAAGCCTATATATAGCCTTACATTTTAAAACTGAAAAAAATGAATATTTCTTAATTTCTTTTAAATTTGGAAAAAATGAACTAAAAATATAGGAAACACTTTGGCTATTGCAGTTTCAAAGAAAATATATTTTTCTTTTTTCACCAAAACGAATATTTTGGTGTGTGGCAAACATAAATTTAATTTAAGAAAATCTGAAATAGCCAAAGTGTTTTAAATTTTTACTGCAGATTTTCTACCAAATTTCGTAATATTAAAAAAAGTCATTTTTTGCTGCTTTTAAATGAGAAGCCGATAGATAGCCTTACATTTTAAAACTGAAAAAAATGAATATCTCTTAATTTTTCTTAAATTTGGAAGAAATGAACTAAAAATATAGGAAACACTTTGGTTATTACAGTTTCAAAAAAAAAATATTTTTCTTTTTTCATCAAATCGAATATTTTGGTGTGTGGCAACCATAAATTAATTATAAGAAAATCTGACATAGCCAAAGTGTTTTAATTATTTACTACAGATTTTCTACCAAATTCCGTAATATTAAGAAAAAGTCATTTTTTGCTGCTTTTAAATTTGAAGCCTATAGCCTTACATTTTAAAACTGAAAAAAATGAATATTTTTTAATTTTTCCTAAATTTGTAAGAAATGAACTAAAAAATATAGGAAACACTTTGGCTATTATAGTTTCAAAAAATAATTTATTTCTCTTTTTTCATCAAATCGAATATTTTGGTGTGTGGCAACCATAAATTAATTATAAGAAAATCTGACATAGCCAAAGTGTTTTAATTATTTACAACAGATTTTCTACCAAATTTCGTAATATTAAGAAAAAGTCATTTTTTGCTGCTTTTAAATTTGAAGCCTATGCCTTACATTTTAAAACTGAAAAAAATGAATATGTTTTAATTTTCCCTAAATTTGGCAGAAATAAACTAAATAATATCGGAAACACTTTGGCTATTACAGTTTCAAAAAAAAAAAATTTTTTTTTCATCAAAACGAAAATTTTGGTGTGTGGCAACCATAAATTAATTTTAAGAAAATCTGATATACCCAAAGTGTTTTAAATATTTACTACAGATTTTCTACCAAATTTCGTAATATTAAGAAAAAGTCATTTTTTGCAGCTTTTAAATTTGAAGCCTAAAACTGAAAAAAATGAATATTTCTTAATTTCTTTTAAATTTGGAAGAAATGAACTAAAAATATAGGAAACACTTTGGCTATTGCAGTTTCAAAGAAAATATATTTTTCTTTTTTCACCAAAACGAATATTTTGGTGTGTGGCAACCATAAATTTAATTTAAGAAAATCTGAAATAGCCAAAGTGTTTTAAATTTTTACTATAGATTTTCTACCAAATTTCGTAATATTAAAAAAAGTCATTTTTTGCTGCTTTTAAATGAGAAGCCGATAGATAGCCTTACATTTTAAAACTGAAAAAAATGAATATCTCTTAATTTTTCTTAAATTTGGAAGAAATGAACTAAAAATATAGGAAACACTTTGGTTATTACAGTTTCAAAAAAAAAATATTTTTCTTTTTTCATCAAATCGAATATTTTGGTGTGTGGTAACCATAAATTTAATTTAAGAAATTCTGAATAGCCAAAGTGTTTTAAATATTTACTACAGATTTTCTACCAAATTTCGTAATATTAAGAAAAAGTCTTTTTTTGCTGCTCTTAAATGAGAAGCCTATAATAGCCTTACATTTTAAAACTGAAAAAAATGAATATTTTTTTAATTTTTCCTAAATTTGGCAGAAATGAACTAAAAAATATAGGAATCACTTTGGCTATTACAGTTTCAAAAAAAAAAAATTATTTCCCTTTCTTCACCAAAATGAAAATTTTGGTGTGTGGCAACCATAAATTTAATTTAAGAAAATCTGAAATAGCCAAAGTGTTTTAAATATTTACTATAGATTTTCTACCAAATTTTGAAATATTAAAAAAAAGTCATTTTTTGCTGCTTTTAAATGAGAAGCCTATAAGCCTTACATTTTAAATCTGAAAAAAAAGAATATTTTTTAATTTTTCCTAAATTTGGCAGAAATGAACTAAAAAATATAGGAAACTTTTTGGCTATTACAGATTAAAAAAAATAATTTATTTCTCTTTTTCCACCAAAAGGAAAATATTGGTGTGTGGCAACCAAAAATTTAATTTAAGAATATCTGAAAGAGCCAAAGTGTTTTAAATATTTACTACAGTTTTTCTACCAAATTTCGTAATATTAAGAAAAAGTCATTTTTTGCTGCTTTAAATTTGAAGCCTTACATTTTAAAACTGAAAAAAATGAATATTTTTTAATTTTTCCTAAATTTGGCAGAAATAAACTAAATAATATCGGAAACACTTTGGCTATTACAGTTTCAAAAAAAAATTTTTTTTTTCATCAAAACGAAAATTTTGGTGTGTGGCAACCATAAATTAATTTTATGAAAATCTGATATACCCAAAGTGTTTTAAATATTTACTACAGATTTTCTACCAAATTTCGTAATATTAAGAAAAAGTCATTTTTTGCAGCTTTTAAATTTGAAGCCTAGAGCCTTACATTTTAAAACTGAAAAAAATGAATATTTCTTAATTTTTTTTAAATTTGGAAGAAATGAACTAAAAATATAGGAAACACTTTGGCTATTGCAGTTTCAAAGAAAATATTTTTTTCTTTTTTCACCAAAACGAATATTTTGGTGTGTGGCTACCATAAATTTAATTTAAGAAAATCTGAAATAGCCAAAGTGTTTTAAATTTTTACTATAGATTTTCTACCAAATTTCGAAATATTAAAAAAAAGTCATTTTTTGCTGCTTTTAAATGAGAAGCCGATAGATAGCCTTACATTTTAAAACTGAAAAAAATGAATATTTTTTAATTTTTCCTAAATTTGGCAGAAATAAACTAAAAAATATAGGAAACTTTTTGGCAATTACAGTTTTAAAAAAAATAATTTATTTCTCTTTTTTCGCCAAAAAGAAAATTTTGGTGTGTGGTAACCATAAATTTAATTTAAGAATATCTGAAAGAGCCAAAGTGTTTTAAATATTTACTACAGATTTTCTACCAAATTTCGTAATATTAAGAAAAAGTCATTTTTTGCTGCTTTAAAATTTGAAGCCTATTATAGCCTTACATTTTAAAACTGAAAAAAATGAATATTTTTTAATTTTTCCTAAATTTCGCAGAAATGAACTAAAAAATATAGGAATCACTTTGGCTATTACAGTTTCAAAAAAAATAATTTATTTCCCTTTCTTCACCAAAACAAAAATTTTGGTGTGTGGCAACCAAAAATTTAATTTAAGAATATCTGAATGAGCCAAAGTGTTTTAAATATTTACTACAGATTTTCTACCAAATTTCGTAATATTAAGAAAAATTCATTTTTTGCTGCTTTTAAATTTGAAGCCAATAGCCTAACTTTTTAAAACTGAAAAAAATTAATATTTTTTAATGTTTCCTAAATTTGGCAGAAATGAACTAAAAATATAGGAAACACTTTGGCTATTACAGTTTCAAAAAAAATAATTTATTTCTCTCTTTTCACCAAAACGAAAATATTTGTGTGTGGCAACCATAAATTTAATTTAAGAAAATCTGAAATAGCCAAAGTGTTTTTAATTTTTACTATAGATTTTCTACCAAATTTCGTAATATTAAAATAAAGTGATTTTTTGCTGCTTTTAAATGAGAAGCCGAAAGATAGCCTTAAATTTGAAAGAAATGAACTAAAAATATAGGAAACACTTTGGTTATTACAGTTTCAAAAAAAAAATATTTTTCTTTTTTCATCAAATCGAATATTTTGGTGTGTGGCAACCATAAATTAATTATAAGAAAATCTGACATAGCCAAAGTGTTTTAAATATTTATTACAGATTTTCTACCAAATTTCGTAATATTAAGAAAAATCATTTTTTGCTGCTTTTAAATGAGAAGCATTATAGCCTTACATTTTAAAACTGAAAAAAATGAATATTTTTTAATTTTTCTTAAATTTGGCAGAAATGAACTAAAAAATATAGGAAACACTTTGGCTATTATAGTTTCAAAAAATAATTTAATTCTCTTTTTTCATCAAAACGAATATTTTGGTGTGTGGTAACCATAAATTTAATTTAAGAAATTCTGAAATAGCCAAAGTGTTTTAAATACTTACTACAGATTTTCTACCAAATTTCGTAATATTAAGAGAAAGTCATTTTTTGCTGCTTTTAAATTTGAAGCCTATAGCCTTACATTATAAAACTGAAAAAAATGAATATTTTTTAATTTTTCCTAAATATGGCAGAAATGAACTAAAAAATAGAGGAAACACTTTGGCTAATATAGTTTCAAAAAAATAATTTATTTCTCTTTTTTCATCAAAACGAATATTTTGGTGTGTGGTAACCATAAATTTAATTTAAGAAATTCTGAAATAGCCAAAGTGTTTTAAATATTTACTACAGATTTTCTACCAAATTTCGTAATATTGAGAAAAAGAGTTTTTTTGCTGCTCTTAAATGAGAAGCCTATTATAGCCTTACATTTTAAAACTGAAAAAAATGAATATTTTTTAATTTTTCCTATATTTGGCAGAAATGAACTAAAAAATATAGGAATCACTTTGGCTATTACAGTTTCAAAAAAAATAATTTATTTCCCTTTCTTCACCAAAACGAAAATTTTGGTGTGTGGCAACCATAAATTTAATTTAAGAAAATCTGAAATAGCCAAAGTGTTTTAAATATTTACTAGAGATTTTCTACCAAATTTCGTAATATTAAGAAAAAGTCATTTTTTGAAGCTTTTAAATTTGAAGCCTATATTATAGCCTTACATTTTAAAACTGAAAAAAATGAATATTTTTTAATTTTTCCTAAATTTGGCAGAAATGAACTAAAAAATATAGGAAACTTTTTGGCTATTACAGATTAAAAAAAATAATTTATTTCTCTTTTTCCACCAAAAGGAAAATATTGGTGTGTGGCAACCAAAAATTTAATTTAAGAATATCTCAAAGAGCCAAAGTGTTTTAAATATTTACTACAGATTTTCTACCAAATTTTCTACCAATTTTTCTTAAATTTGGAAGAAATGAACTAAAAATATAGGAAACACTTTGGTTATTACAGTTTCAAAAAAAAAATATTTTTCTTTTTTCATCAAATCGAATATTTTGGTGTGTGGCAACCATAAATTAATTACAAGAAAATCTGACGTAGCCAAAGTGTTTTAATTATTTACTACAGATTTTCTACCAAATTCCGTAATATTAAGAAAAAGTCATTTTTGCTGCTTTTAAATTTGAAGCCTATAGCCTTACATTTTAAAACTGAAAAAAATGAATATTTTTTAATTTTTCCTAAATTTGGAAGAAATGAACTAAAAAATATAGGAAACACTTTGGCTATTATAGTTTCAAAAAATAATTTATTTCTCTTTTTTCATCAAATCGAATATTTTGGTGTGTGGCAACCATAAATTAATTTTAAGAAAATCTGATATACCCAAAGTGTTTTAAATATTTACTACAGATTTTCTACCAAATTTCGTAATATTAAGAAAAAGTCATTTTTTGCAGCTTTTAAATTTGAAGCCTATAGCCTTACATTTTAAAACTGAAAAAAATGAATATTTCTTAATTTCTTTTAAATTTGGAAGAAATGAACTAAAAATATAGGAAACACTTTGGCTATTGCAGTTTCAAAGAAAATATATTTTTCTTTTTTCACCAAAACGAATATTTTGGTGTGTGGCAACCATAAATTTAATTTAAGAAAATCTGAAATAGCCAAAGTGTTTTAAATTTTTACTATAGATTTTCTACCAAATTTCGTAATATTAAAAAAAGTCATTTTTTGCTGCTTTTAAATGAGAAGCCGATAGATAGCCTTACATTTTAAAACTGAAAAAAATGAATATTTTTTAATTTTTCATAAATTTGGCAGAAATGAACTAAAAAATATAGGAAACACTTTGGCTATTATAGTTTCAAAAAAATAATTTATTTCTCTTTTTTCATCAAATCGAATATTTTGTTGTGTGGCAACCATAAATTAATTATAAGAAAATCTGACATAGCCAAAGTGTTTTAATTATTTACAACAGATTTTCTACCAAATTTCGTAATATTAAGAAAAAGTCATTTTTTGCTGCTTTTAAATTTGAAGCCTATAGCCTTACATTTTAAAACTGAAAAAAATGAATATTTTTTAATTTTTCCTAAATTTGGCAGAAATAAACTAAATAATATCGGAAACACTTTGGCTATTACAGTTTAAAAAAAAAATTTTTTTTTTCATTAAAACGAAAATTTTGGTGTGTGGCAATCATAAATTAATTTTATGAAAATCTGATATACCCAAAGTGTTTTAAATATTTACTACAGATTTTCTACCAAATTTCGTAATATTAAGAAAAAGTCATTTTTTGCAGCTTTTAAATTTGAAGCCTAGAGCCTTACATTTTAAAACTGAAAAAAATGAATATTTCTTAATTTTTTTTAAATTTGGAAGAAATGAACTAAAAATATAGGAAACACTTTGGCTATTGCAGTTTCAAAGAAAATATTTTTTTCTTTTTTCACCAAAACGAATATTTTGGTGTGTGGCTACCATAAATTTAATTTAAGAAAATCTGAAATAGCCAAAGTGTTTTAAATTTTTACTATAGATTTTCTACCAAATTTCGTAATATTAAAAAAAGTCATTTTTTGCTGCTTTTAAATGAGAAGCCGATAGATAGCCTTACATTTTAAAACTGAAAAAAATGAATATCTCTTAATTTTTCTTAAATTTGGAAGAAATGAACTAAAAATATAGGAAACACTTTGGTTATTACAGTTTCAAAAAAAAAATATTTTTCTTTTTTCATCAAATCGAATATTTTGGTGTGTGGCAACCATAAATTAATTATAAGAAAATCTGACGTAGCCAAAGTGTTTTAAATATTTATTACAGATTTTCTACCAAATTTCGTAATATTAAGAAAAATCATTTTTTGCTGCTTTTAAATGACAAGCCTTATAGCCTTACATTTTAAAACTGAAAAAAATGAATATTTTTTAATTTTTCCTAAATTTGGCAGAAATGAACTAAAAAATATAGGAAACTTTTTGGCTATTACAGTTTAAAAAAAAATAATTTATTTCTCTTTTTTCACCAAAAGGAAAATTTTGGTGTGCGGCAACCAAAAATTTAATTTAAGAATATCTGAAAGAGCCAAAGTGTTTTAAATATTTACAACAGATTTTCTACCAAATTTCGTAATATTAAGAAAAAGTCATTTTTTGCTGCTTTTAAATTTGAAGCCTATATATAGCCTTACATTTTAAAACTGAAAAAAATGAATATTTTTTAATTTTTCCTAAATTTGGCAGAAATAAACTGAATAATATAGGAAACACTTTGGCTATTACAGTTTCAAAAAAAAATTTTTTTTTTCATCAAAACGAAAATTTTGGTGTGTGGCAACCATAAATTAATATTAGGAAAATCTGATATACCCAAAGTGTTTTAAATATTTACTACAGATTTTCTACCAAATTTCGTAATATTAAGAAAAAGTCATTTTTTGCTGCTTTTAAAAGAGAAGCCTATATAGCCTTACATTTTAAATCTAAAAAAAATGAATATTTTTAATTTTTCCTAAATTTGGCAGAAATGAACTAAAAAATATAGGAAACTGTTTGGCTATTAAAGTTTAAAAAAAATAATTTATTTCTCTTTTTTCACCCAAAGGAAAATTTTGGTGTGTGGCAACCAAAAATTTAATTTAAGACTATCTGAAAGAGCCAAAGTGTTTTAAATATTTACTACAGATTTTCTACCAAATTTCGTAATATTAAGAAAAAGTCATTTTTTGCTAATTTTAAATTTGAAGCCTATATATAGCCTTACATTTTAAAACTGAAAAAAATGAATATTTTTTAATTTTTCCTAAATTTGGCAGAAATGAACTAAAAAATATAGGAAAAACTTTGGCTATTATAGTTTCAAAAAAATAATTTATTTCTCTTTTTTCATCAAAACGAATATTTTGGTGTGTGGTAACCATAAATTTAATTTAAGAAATTCTGAAATAGCCAAAGTGTTTTAAATATTTACTATAGATTTTCTACCAAATTTTGAAATATTAAAAAAAAGTCATTTTTTGCTGCTTTTAAATGAGAAGCCTATAGCCTTACATTTTAAATCTGAAAAAAAATGAATATTTTTTAATTTTTTCTAAATTTGGCAGAAATGAACTAAAAAATATAGGAAACTTTTTGGCTATTAGAGTTTAAAAAAAAATAATTTATTTCTCTTTTTTCACCAAAAGGAAAATTTTGGTGTGTGGCAACCAAAAATTTAATTTAAGAAATTCTGAAATAGCCAAAGTGTTTTAAATATTTACTACAGATTTTCTACCAAATTTCGTAATATTAAGAAAAAGTCTTTTTATGCTGCTTTTAAATGAGAAGCCTATTATTATAGCCTTACATTTTAAATCTGAAAAAAATGAATATTTTTTAATTTTTCCTAAATTTGGCAGAAATGAACTAAAAAATATAGGAAACTTTTTGGCTATTACAGTTTAAAAAAAAATAATTTATTTCTCTTTTTTCACCAAAAGGAAAATTTTGGTGTGTGGCAACCAAAAATTTAATTTAAGAATATCTGAAAGAGCCAAAGTGTTTTAAATATTTACTACAGATTTTCCACCAAATTTCGTAATATTAAGAAAAATTCATTTTTTGCTGCTTTTAAATTTGAAGCCAATAGCCTAACTTTTTAAAACTGAAAAAAATTAATATTTTTTAATTTTTCCTAAATTTGGCAGAAATGAACTAAAAAATATAGGAAACACTTTGGCTATTACAGTTTCAAAAAGAATAATTTATTTCTCTCTTTTCACCAAAACGAAAATATTTGTGTGTGGCAACCATAAATTTAATTTAAGAAAATCTGAAATAGCCAAAGTGTTTTTAATTTTTACTATAGATTTTCTACCAAATTTCGTAATATTAAAAAAAAAGTGATTTTTTGCTGCTTTTAAATGAGAAGCCGAAAGATAGCCTTACATTTTAAAACTGAAAAAAAATGAATATTTCTTAATTTTTCTTAAATTTGGAAGAAATGAACTAAAAATATAGGAAACACTTTGGTTATTACAGTTTCAAAAAAAAAATATTTTTCTTTTTTCATCAAATCGAATATTTTGGTGTGTGGCAACCATAAATTAATTATAAGAAAATCTGACATAGCCAAAGTGTTTTAAATATTTATTACAGATTTTCTACCAAATTTCGTAATATTAAGAAAAATCATTTTTTGCTGCTTTTAAATGAGAAGCATTATAGCCTTACATTTTAAAACTGAAAAAAATGAATATTTTTTAATTTTTCTTAAATTTGGCAGAAATGAACTAAAAATATAGGAAACACTTTGGTTATTATAGTTTCAAAAAATAATTTAATTCTCTTTTTTCATCAAAACGAATATTTTGGTGTGTGGTAACCATAAATTTAATTTAAGAAATTCTGAAATAGCCAAAGTGTTTTATATATTTACTACAGATTTTCTACCAAATTTCGTAATATTAAGAAAAAGTCTTTTTTTGCTGCTATTAAATGAGAAGCCTATAGCCTTACATTTTAAAACTGAAAAAAATGAATATTTTTTAATTTTTCCTAAATTAGGCAGAAATGAACTAACAAATATAGGAAACACTTTGGCTATTACAGTTTCAAAAAAAATAATTTTTTTCTCATTTTTCACCAAAACGAAAATTTTTGTGTGTGGCAACCATAAATTTAATTTAAGAAAATCTGAAATAGCCAAAGTGTTTTTAATATTTACTATAGATTTTCTACCACATTTCGTAATATTAAAAAAAAGTCATTTTTTGCTGCTTTTAAATGAGAAGCCTATATATAGCCTTACATTTTAAAACTGAAAAAAATGAATATTTTTTAATTTTTCCAAAATTTGGCAGCAATGAACTAAAAAATATAGGAAACTTTTTGGCTATTACAGATTAAAAAAAATAATTTATTTCTCTTTTTCCACCAAAAGGAAATTATTGGTGTGTGGCAACCAAAAATTTAATTTAAGAATATCTCAAAGAGCCAAAGTGTTTTAAATATTTACTACAGATTTTCTACCAAATTTCGTAATATTATGAAAAAGTCATTTTTTGCTGCTTTTAAATTTGAAGCCTTACATTTTAAAAGAGATTTTTAATTATTTATTATTAATATTTATTTATTATTAATATTTTAATTAATAATTATTTATTATTAATATTTTTTTAATTATTAATATTTTTTAATTTTTCCTAAATTTGGCAGAAATGAACTAAAAAATATAGGAATCACTTTGGCTATTACAGTTTAAAAAAAAATAATTTATTTCTCTTTTTTCACCAAAAGGAAAATTCTGGTGTGTGGCAACCAAAAATTAAATTTAAGAATATCTGAAAGAGCCAAAGTGTTTTATATATTTACTACAGATTTTCTACCAAATTTCGTAATATTAAGAAAAAGTCATTTTTTGCAGCTTTTAAATTTGAAGCCAATAGCCTAACTTTTTAAAACTGAAAAAAATTATTATTTTTTAATTTTTCCTAAATTTGGCAGAAATGAACTAAAAATATAGGAAACCCTTTGGTTATAACAGTTTCAAAAAAAAAATATTTTTCATTTTTCATCAAATCGAATATTTTGGTGTGTGGCAACCATAAATTAATTATAAGAAAATCTGACGTAGCCAAAGTGTTTTAAATATTTATTACAGATTTTCTACCAAATTTCGTAATATTAAGAAAAATCATTTTTTGCTGCTTTTAAATGAGAAGCCTTATAGCCTTACATTTTAAAACTGAAAAAAATGAATATTTTTTAATTTTTCCTAAATTTGGCAGAAATGAACTAAAAAATATAGGAATCACTTTGGCTATTACAGTTTCAAAAAAAATAATTTATTTCTCTTTTTTCACCAAAAGGAAAATTCTGGTGTGTGGCAACCAAAAATTAAATTTAAGAATATCTGAAAGAGCCAAAGTGTTTTAAATATTTACTACAGATTTTCTACCAAATTCCGTAATATTAAGAAAAAGTCATTTTTGCTGCTTTTAAATTTGAAGCCTATAGCCTTACATTTTAAAACTGAAAAAAATGAATATTTTTTAATTTTTCCTAAATTTTTAAGAAATGAACTAAAATATATAGGAAACACTTTGGCTATTATAGTTTCAAAAAATAATTTATTTCTCTTTTTTCATCAAATCGAATATTTTGGTGTGTGGCAACCATAAATTAATTATAAGAAAATCTGACATAGCCAAAGTGTTTTAATTATTTACAACAGATTTTCTACCAAATTTCGAAATATTAAAAAAAAGTCATTTTTTGCTGCTTTTAAATGAGAAGCCGATAGATAGCCTTACATTTTAAAACTGAAAAAAATGAATATTTTTTAATTTTTCCTAAATTTGGCAGAAATAAACTAAAAAATATAGGAAACTTTTTGGCAATTACAGTTTTAAAAAAAATAATTTATTTCTCTTTTTTCGCCAAAAAGAAAATTTTGGTGTGTGGTAACCATAAATTTAATTTAAGAATATCTGAAAGAGCCAAAGTGTTTTAAATATTTACTACAGATTTTCTACCAAATTTCGTAATATTAAGAAAAAGTCATTTTTTGCTGCTTTTAAATTTGAAGCCTATTATAGCCTTACATTTTAAAACTAAAAAAAATGAATATTTTTTAATTTTTCCTAAATTTCGCAGAAATGAACTAAAAAATATAGGAATCACTTTGGCTATTACAGTTTCAAAAAAAATAATTTATTTCCCTTTCTTCACCAAAACAAAAATTTTGGTGTGTGGCAACCAAAAATTTAATTTAAGAATATCTGAATGAGCCAAAGTGTTTTAAATATTTACTACAGATTTTCTACCAAATTTCGTAATATTAAGAAAAATTCATTTTTTGCTGCTTTTAAATTTGAAGCCAATAGCCTAACTTTTTAAAACTGAAAAAAATTAATATTTTTTAATTTTTCCTAAATTTGGCAGAAATGAACTAAAAATATAGGAAACACTTTGGCTATTACAGTTTCAAAAAAAATAATTTATTTCTCTCTTTTCACCAAAACGAAAATATTTGTGTGTGGCAACCATAAATTTAATTTAAGAAAATCTGAAATAGCCAAAGTGTTTTTAATTTTTACTATAGATTTTCTACCAAATTTCGTAATATTAAAATAAAGTGATTTTTTGCTGCTTTTAAATGAGAAGCCGAAAGATAGCCTTAAATTTGGAAGAAATGAACTAAAAATATAGGAAACACTTTGGTTATTACAGTTTCAAAAAAAAAATATTTTTCTTTTTTCATCAAATCGAATATTTTGGTGTGTGGCAACCATAAATTAATTATAAGAAAATCTGACATAGCCAAAGTGTTTTAAATATTTATTACAAATTTTCTACCAAATTTCGTAATATTAAGAAAAATCATTTTTTGCTGCTTTTAAATGAGAAGCATTATAGCCTTACATTTTAAAACTGAAAAAAATGAATATTTTTTAATTTTTCTTAAATTTGGCAGAAATGAACTAAAAAATATAGGAAACACTTTGGCTATTATAGTTTCAAAAAATAATTTAATTCTCTTTTTTCATCAAAACGAATATTTTGGTGTGTGGTAACCATAAATTTAATTTAATAATATCTGAAAGAGCCAAAGTGTTTTAAATATTTACTACAGATTTTCTACCAAATTCCGTAATATTAAGAAAAAGTCATTTTTGCTGCTTTTAAATTTGAAGCCTATAGCCTTACATTTTAAAACTGAAAAAAATGAATATTTTTTAATTTTTCCTAAATTTGGAAGAAATGAACTAAAATATATAGGAAACACTTTGGCTATTATAGTTTCAAAAAATAATTTATTTCTCTTTTTTCATCAAATCGAATATTTTGGTGTGTGGCAACCATAAATTAATTATAAGAAAATCTGACATAGCCAAAGTGTTTTAATTATTTACAACAGATTTTCTACCAAATTTCGAAATATTAAAAAAAAGTCATTTTTTGCTGCTTTTAAATGAGAAGCCGATAGATAGCCTTACATTTTAAAACTGAAAAAAATGAATATTTTTTAATTTTTCCTAAATTTGGCAGAAATAAACTAAAAAATATAGGAAACTTTTTGGCAATTACAGTTTTAAAAAAAATAATTTATTTCTCTTTTTTCGCCAAAAAGAAAATTTTGGTGTGTGGTAACCATAAATTTAATTTAAGAATATCTGAAAGAGCCAAAGTGTTTTAAATATTTACTACAGATTTTCTACCAAATTTCGTAATATTAAGAAAAAGTCATTTTTTGCTGCTTTTAAATTTGAAGCCTATTATAGCCTTACATTTTAAAACTGAAAAAAATGAATATTTTTTAATTTTTCCTAAATTTCGCAGAAATGAACTAAAAAATATAGGAATCACTTTGGCTATTACAGTTTCAAAAAAAATAATTTATTTCCCTTTCTTCACCAAAACAAATATTTTGGTGTGTGGCAACCAAAAATTTAATTTAAGAATATCTGAATGAGCCAAAGTGTTTTAAATATTTACTACAGATTTTCTACCAAATTTCGTAATATTAAGAAAAATTCATTTTTTGCTGCTTTTAAATTTGAAGCCAATAGCCTAACTTTTTAAAACTGAAAAAAATTAATATTTTTTAATTTTTCCTAAATTTGGCAGAAATGAACTAAAAATATAGGAAACACTTTGGCTATTACAGTTTCAAAAAAATAATTTATTTCTCTCTTTTCACCAAAACGAAAATATTTGTGTGTGGCAACCATAAATTTAATTTAAGAAAATCTGAAATAGCCAAAGTGTTTTTAATTTTTACTAAAGATTTTCTACCAAATATCGTAATATTAAAAAAAGTCATTTTTTGCTGCTTTTAAATGAGAAGCCCATAGATAGCCTTACATTTTAAAACTGAAAAAAAATGAATATCTCTTAATTTTTCTTTAATTTGGAAGAAATGAACTAAAAATATAGGAAACACTTTGGTTATTACAGTTTCAAAAAAAAAAAATATTTTCCTTTTTTCATCAAATCGAATATTTTGGTGTGTGGCAACCATAAATTAATTATAAGAAAATCTGACGTAGCCAAAGTGTTTTAAATATTTATTACAGATTTTCTACCAAATTTCGTAATATTAAGAAAAATCATTTTTTGCTGCTTTTAAATGAGAAGCCTTAAGTCTTACATTTTAAAACTGAAAAAAATGAATATTTTTTAATTTTTCCTAAATTTGGCAGAAATGAACTAAAAAATATAGGAATCACTTTGGCTATTACAGTTTCAAAAAAAATTATTTATTTCTCTTTTTTCACCAAAAGGAAAATTCTGGTGTGTGGCAACCAAAAATTAAATTTAAGAATATCTGAAAGAGCCAAAGTGTTTTAAATATTTACTACAGATTTTCTACCAAATTCCGTAATATTAAGAAAAAGTCATTTTTTGCTGCTTTTAAATTTGAAGCCTATAGCCTTACATTTTAAAACTGAAAAAAATGAATATTTTTTAATTTTTCCTAAATTTGGCAGAAATGAACTAAAAAATATAGGAACCACTTTGGCTATTACAGTTTCAAAAAAAATAATTTATTTCTCTTTTTTCACCAAAAGGAAAATTCTGGTGTGTGGCAACCAAAAATTAAATTTAAGAATATCTGAAAGAGCCAAAGTGTTTTAAATATTTACTACAGATTTTCTAAAAAATTTCGTAATATTAAGAAAAATTCATTCTTTGCTGCTTTTAAATTTGAAGCCAATAGCCTAACTTTTTAAAACTGAAAAAAATTATTATTTTTTAATTTTTCCTAAATTTGGCAGAAATGAACTAAAAAATATAGGAAACACTTTGGCTATTACAGTTTCAAAAAAAATAATTTATTTCTCTCTTTTCACCAAAACGAAAATATTTGTGTGTGGCAACCATAAATTTAATTTAAGAAAATCTGAAATAGCCAAAGTGTTTTTAATTTTTACTAAAGATTTTCTACCAAATATCGTAATATTAAAAAAAGTCATTTTTTGCTGCTTTTAAATGAGAAGCCCATAGATAGCCTTACATTTTAAAACTGAAAAAAAATGAATATCTCTTAATTTTTCTTTAATTTGGAAGAAATGAACTAAAAATATAGGAAACACTTTGGTTATTACAGTTTCAAAAAAAAAAAATATTTTCCTTTTTTCATCAAATCGAATATTTTGGTGTGTGGCAACCATAAATTAATTATAAGAAAATCTGACATAGCCAAAGTGTTTTAAATATTTATTACAGATTTTCTACCAAATTTCGTAATATTAAGAAAAATCATTTTTTGCTGCTTTTAAATGAGAAGCCAGTCTTACATTTTAAAACTGAAAAAAATGAATATTTTTTAATTTTTCCTAAATTTGGCAGAAATGAACTAAAAAATATAGGAATCACTTTGGCTATTACAGTTTCAAAAAAAATTATTTATTTCTCTTTTTTCACCAAAAGGAAAATTCTGGTGTGTGGCAACCAAAAATTAAATTTAAGAATATCTGAAAGAGCCAAAGTGTTTTAAATATTTACTACAGATTTTCTACCAAATTCCGTAATATTAAGAAAAAGTCATTTTTTGCTGCTTTTAAATTTGAAGCCTATAGCCTTACATTTTAAAACTGAAAAAAATGAATATTTTTTAATTTTTCCTAAATTTGGCAGAAATGAACTAAAAAATATAGGAACCACTTTGGCTATTACAGTTTCAAAAAAAATAATTTATTTCTCTTTTTTCACCAAAAGGAAAATTCTGGTGTGTGGCAACCAAAAATTAAATTTAAGAATATCTGAAAGAGCCAAAGTGTTTTAAATATTTACTACAGATTTTCTAAAAAATTCCGTAATATTAAGAAAAAGTCATTTTTTGCTGCTTTTAAATTTGAAGCCTTACATTTTAAAACTGAAAGAAATGAATATTTTTTAATTTGTCCTAAATTTGGAAGAAATGAACTAAAAAATATAGGAAACACTTTGGCTATTATAGTTTCAAAAAAATACTTCATTTCTCTTTTTTCATCAAAACGAATATTTTGGTGTGTGGTAACTATAAATTTAATTTAAGAAATTCTGAAATAGCCAAAGTGTTTTAAATATTTACTACAGATTTTCTATCAAATTTCGTAATATTAAGAAAAAGTCTTTTTATGCTGCTTTTAAATGAGAAGCCTATTATAATAGCCTTACATTTTAAAACTGAAAAAAATGAATATTTTTTAATTTTTCCTAAATTTAGCAGAAATGAACTAAAAAATATAGGAATCACTTTGGCTATTACAGTTTCAAAAAAAAAAAATTATTTCCCTTTCTTCACCAAAACGAAAATTTTGGGTGTGTGGCAACCATAAATTAATTATAAGAAAATCTGACATAGCCAAAGTGTTTTAAATATTTATTACAGATTTTCTACCAAATTTCGTAATATTAAGAAAAATCATTTTTTGCTGCTTTTAAATTTGAAGCCTATAGCCTTACATTTTAAAACTGAAAAAAAGGAATATTTCTTAATTTTTTTTAAATTTGGAAGAAATGAACTAAAAATATAGGAAACACTTTGGCTATTGCAGTTTCAAAGAAAATATATTTTTCTTTTTTCACCAAAAGGAAAATTTTGGTGTGTGGCAACCATAAATTTAAGTTAAGAAAATCTGACATAGCCAAAGTGTTTTAAATATTTACTACAGATTTTCTACCAAATTTCGTATTATTAAGAAAAAGTTTTTTTTGCTGCTTTTAAATTTGAAGCCTATAGCGGGCGTGCGCGCAAACGGGGAATATAGCCTTACATTTTAAAACTGAAAAAAATGAATATTTTTTAATTTTTCCTAAATTTGGCAGAAATAAACTACATAATATGTAAAACGCTTTGGCTATTACAGTTTCAAAAAAAAAAATTTTTTTTTTCATCAAAACGAAAATTTTGGTGTGTGGCAACCATAAATTAATTTTAAGAAAATCTGATATACCCAAAGTGTTTTAAATATTTACTACAGATTTTCTACCAAATTTCGAAATATTAAGAAAAAGTCATTTTTTGCTGCTTTTAAATTTGAAGCCTATAGCCTTACATTTTAAAACTGAAAAAAATTAATATTTTTTAATTTTTTCTAAATTTGGCAGAAATGAACTAAAAAATATAGGAAACTTTTTGGCTATTAGAGTTTAAAAAAAAATAATTTATTTCTCTTTTTTCACCAAAAGGAAAATTTTGGTGTGTGGCAACCAAAAATTTAATTTAAGAAATTCTGAAATAGCCAAAGTGTTTTAAATATTTACTACAGATTTTCTACCAAATTTCGTAATATTAAGAAAAAGTCTTTTTATGCTGCTTTTAAATGAGAAGCCTATTATTATAGCCTTACATTTTAAATCTGAAAAAAATGAATATTTTTTAATTTTTCCTAAATTTGGCAGAAATGAACTAAAAAATATAGGAAACTTTTTGGCTATTACAGTTTAAAAAAAATAATTTATTTCTCTTTTTTCACCAAAAGGAAAATTTTGGTGTGTGGCAACCAAAAATTTAATTTAAGAATATCTGAAAGAGCCAAAGTGTTTTAAATATTTACTACAGATTTTCCACCAAATTTCGTAATATTAAGAAAAATTCATTTTTTGCTGCTTTTAAATTTGAAGCCAATAGCCTAACTTTTTAAAACTGAAAAAAATTAATATTTTTTAATTTTTCCTAAATTTGGCAGAAATGAACTAAAAAATATAGGAAACACTTTGGCTATTACAGTTTCAAAAAGAATAATTTATTTCTCTCTTTTCACCAAAACGAAAATATTTGTGTGTGGCAACCATAAATTTAATTTAAGAAAATCTGAAATAGCCAAAGTGTTTTTAATTTTTACTATAGATTTTCTACCAAATTTCGTAATATTAAAAAAAAGTGATTTTTTGCTGCTTTTAAATGAGAAGCCGAAAGATAGCCTTACATTTTAAAACTGAAAAAAAATGAATATTTCTTAATTTTTCTTAAATTTGGAAGAAATGAACTAAAAATATAGGAAACACTTTGGTTATTACAGTTTCAAAAAAAAAATATTTTTCTTTTTTCATCAAATCGAATATTTTGGTGTGTGGCAACCATAAATTAATTATAAGAAAATCTGACATAGCCAAAGTGTTTTAAATATTTATTACAGATTTTCTACCAAATTTCGTAATATTAAGAAAAATCATTTTTTGCTGCTTTTAAATGAGAAGCATTATAGCCTTACATTTTAAAACTGAAAAAAATGAATATTTTTTAATTTTTCTTAAATTTGGCAGAAATGAACTAAAAATATAGGAAACACTTTGGTTATTATAGTTTCAAAAAATAATTTAATTCTCTTTTTTCATCAAAACGAATATTTTGGTGTGTGGTAACCATAAATTTAATTTAAGAAATTCTGAAATAGCCAAAGTGTTTTATATATTTACTACAGATTTTCTACCAAATTTCGTAATATTAAGAAAAAGTCTTTTTTTGCTGCTATTAAATGAGAAGCCTATAGCCTTACATTTTAAAACTGAAAAAAATGAATATTTTTTAATTTTTCCTAAATTAGGCAGAAATGAACTAACAAATATAGGAAACACTTTGGCTATTACAGTTTCAAAAAAAATAATTTTTTTCTCATTTTTCACCAAAACGAAAATTTTTGTGTGTGGCAACCATAAATTTAATTTAAGAAAATCTGAAATAGCCAAAGTGTTTTTAATATTTACTATAGATTTTCTACCACATTTCGTAATATTAAAAAAAAGTCATTTTTTGCTGCTTTTAAATGAGAAGCCTATATATAGCCTTACATTTTAAAACTGAAAAAAATGAATATTTTTTAATTTTTCCAAAATTTGGCAGCAATGAACTAAAAAATATAGGAAACTTTTTGGCTATTACAGATTAAAAAAAATAATTTATTTCTCTTTTTCCACCAAAAGGAAATTATTGGTGTGTGGCAACCAAAAATTTAATTTAAGAATATCTCAAAGAGCCAAAGTGTTTTAAATATTTACTACAGATTTTCTACCAAATTTCGTAATATTATGAAAAAGTCATTTTTTGCTGCTTTTAAATTTGAAGCCTTACATTTTAAAAGAGATTTTTAATTATTTATTATTAATATTTATTTATTATTAATATTTTAATTAATAATTATTTATTATTAATATTTTTTTAATTATTAATATTTTTTAATTTTTCCTAAATTTGGCAGAAATGAACTAAAAAATATAGGAATCACTTTGGCTATTACAGTTTAAAAAAAAATAATTTATTTCTCTTTTTTCACCAAAAGGAAAATTCTGGTGTGTGGCAACCAAAAATTAAATTTAAGAATATCTGAAAGAGCCAAAGTGTTTTATATATTTACTACAGATTTTCTACCAAATTTCGTAATATTAAAAAAAAGTCATTTTTTGCAGCTTTTAAATTTGAAGCCAATAGCCTAACTTTTTAAAACTGAAAAAAATTATTATTTTTTAATTTTTCCTAAATTTGGCAGAAATGAACTAAAAATATAGGAAACCCTTTGGTTATAACAGTTTCAAAAAAAAAATATTTTTCATTTTTCATCAAATCGAATATTTTGGTGTGTGGCAACCATAAATTAATTATAAGAAAATCTGACGTAGCCAAAGTGTTTTAAATATTTATTACAGATTTTCTACCAAATTTCGTAATATTAAGAAAAATCATTTTTTGCTGCTTTTAAATGAGAAGCCTTATAGCCTTACATTTTAAAACTGAAAAAAATGAATATTTTTTAATTTTTCCTAAATTTGGCAGAAATGAACTAAAAAATATAGGAATCACTTTGGCTATTACAGTTTCAAAAAAAATAATTTATTTCTCTTTTTTCACCAAAAGGAAAATTCTGGTGTGTGGCAACCAAAAATTAAATTTAAGAATATCTGAAAGAGCCAAAGTGTTTTAAATATTTACTACAGATTTTCTACCAAATTCCGTAATATTAAGAAAAAGTCATTTTTTGCTGCTTTTAAATTTGAAGCCTATAGCCTTACATTTTAAAACTGAAAAAAATGAATATTTCTTAATTTCTTTTAAATTTGGAAAAAATGAACTAAAAATATAGGAAACACTTTGGCTATTGCAGTTTCAAAGAAAATATATTTTTCTTTTTTCACCAAAACGAATATTTTGGTGTGTGGCAACCATAAATTTAATTTAAGAAAATCTGAAATAGCCAAAGTGTTTTAAATTTTTACTATAGATTTTCTACCAAATTTCGTAATATTAAAAAAAGTCATTTTTTGCTGCTTTTAAATGAGAAGCCGATAGATAGCCTTACATTTTAAAACTGAAAAAAATGAATATCTCTTAATTTTTCTTAAATTTGGAAGAAATGAACTAAAAATATAGGAAACACTTTGGTTATTACAGTTTCAAAAAAAAAATATTTTTCTTTTTTCATCAAATCGAATATTTTGGTGTGTGGCAACCATAAATTAATTATAAGAAAATCTGACGTAGCCAAAGTGTTTTAAATATTTATTACAGATTTTCTACCAAATTTTGTAATATTAAGAAAAATCATTTTTTGCTGCTTTTAAATGAGAAGCCGATAGATAGCCTTACATTTTAAAACTGAAAAAAATGAATATTTTTTAATTTTTCCTAAATTTGGCAGAAATAAACTAAAAAATATAGGAAACTTTTTGGCAATTACAGTTTTAAAAAAAATAATTTATTTCTCTTTTTTCACCAAAAGGAAAATTCTGGTGTGTGGCAACCAAAAATTAAATTTAAGAATATCTGAAAGAGCCAAAGTGTTTTAAATATTTACTACAGATTTTCTACCAAATTCCGTAATATTAAGAAAAAGTCATTTTTGCTGCTTTTAAATTTGAAGCCTATAGCCTTACATTTTAAAACTGAAAAAAATGAATATTTTTTAATTTTTCCTAAATTTGGAAGAAATGAACTAAAATATATAGGAAACACTTTGGCTATTATAGTTTCAAAAAATAATTTATTTCTCTTTTTTCATCAAATCGAATATTTTGGTGTGTGGCAACCATAAATTAATTATAAGAAAATCTGACATAGCCAAAGTGTTTTAATTATTTACAACAGATTTTCTACCAAATTTCGAAATATTAAAAAAAAGTCATTTTTTGCTGCTTTTAAATGAGAAGCCGATAGATAGCCTTACATTTTAAAACTGAAAAAAATGAATATTTTTTAATTTTTCCTAAATTTGGCAGAAATAAACTAAAAAATATAGGAAACTTTTTGGCAATTACAGTTTTAAAAAAAATAATTTATTTCTCTTTTTTCGCCAAAAAGAAAATTTTGGTGTGTGGTAACCATAAATTTAATTTAAGAATATCTGAAAGAGCCAAAGTGTTTTAAATATTTACTACAGATTTTCTACCAAATTTCGTAATATTAAGAAAAAGT
The DNA here is from genome assembly GCA_951213105.1 of Amaurobius ferox. Classification (NCBI taxonomy): domain Eukaryota; kingdom Metazoa; phylum Arthropoda; class Arachnida; order Araneae; family Amaurobiidae; genus Amaurobius; species Amaurobius ferox. Next base: position 60,497,377 of record OX578142.1, on the reverse strand, counting down.
CATTTTTTGCTGCTTTTAAATTTGAAGCCTATTATAGCCTTACATTTTAAAACTGAAAAAAATGAATATTTTTTAATTTTTCCTAAATTTCGCAGAAATGAACTAAAAAATATAGGAATCACTTTGGCTATTACAGTTTCAAAAAAAATAATTTATTTCCCTTTCTTCACCAAAACAAAAATTTTGGTGTGTGGCAACCAAAAATTTAATTTAAGAATATCTGAATGAGCCAAAGTGTTTTAAATATTTACTACAGATTTTCTACCAAATTTCGTAATATTAAGAAAAATTCATTTTTTGCTGCTTTTAAATTTGAAGCCAATAGCCTAACTTTTTAAAACTGAAAAAAATTAATATTTTTTAATTTTTCCTAAATTTGGCAGAAATGAACTAAAAATATAGGAAACACTTTGGCTATTACAGTTTCAAAAAAAATAATTTATTTCTCTCTTTTCACCAAAACGAAAATATTTGTGTGTGGCAACCATAAATTTAATTTAAGAAAATCTGAAATAGCCAAAGTGTTTTTAATTTTTACTATAGATTTTCTACCAAATTTCGTAATATTAAAATAAAGTGATTTTTTGCTGCTTTTAAATGAGAAGCCGAAAGATAGCCTTAAATTTGGAAGAAATGAACTAAAAATATAGGAAACACTTTGGTTATTACAGTTTCAAAAAAAAAATATTTTTCTTTTTTCATCAAATCGAATATTTTGGTGTGTGGCAACCATAAATTAATTATAAGAAAATCTGACATAGCCAAAGTGTTTTAAATATTTATTACAGATTTTCTACCAAATTTCGTAATATTAAGAAAAATCATTTTTTGCTGCTTTTAAATGAGAAGCATTATAGCCTTACATTTTAAAACTGAAAAAAATGAATATTTTTTAATTTTTCTTAAATTTGGCAGAAATGAACTAAAAAATATAGGAAACACTTTGGCTATTATAGTTTCAAAAAATAATTTAATTCTCTTTTTTCATCAAAACGAATATTTTGGTGTGTGGTAACCATAAATTTAATTTAAGAATATCTGAAAGAGCCAAAGTGTTTTAAATATTTACTACAGATTTTCTACCAAATTCCGTAATATTAAGAAAAAGTCATTTTTGCTGCTTTTAAATTTGAAGCCTATAGCCTTACATTTTAAAACTGAAAAAAATGAATATTTTTTAATTTTTCCTAAATTTGGAAGAAATGAACTAAAATATATAGGAAACACTTTGGCTATTATAGTTTCAAAAAATAATTTATTTCTCTTTTTTCATCAAATCGAATATTTTGGTGTGTGGCAACCATAAATTAATTATAAGAAAATCTGACATAGCCAAAGTGTTTTAATTATTTACAACAGATTTTCTACCAAATTTCGAAATATTAAAAAAAAGTCATTTTTTGCTGCTTTTAAATGAGAAGCCGATAGATAGCCTTACATTTTAAAACTGAAAAAAATGAATATTTTTTAATTTTTCCTAAATTTGGCAGAAATAAACTAAAAAATATAGGAAACTTTTTGGCAATTACAGTTTTAAAAAAAATAATTTATTTCTCTTTTTTCGCCAAAAAGAAAATTTTGGTGTGTGGTAACCATAAATTTAATTTAAGAATATCTGAAAGAGCCAAAGTGTTTTAAATATTTACTACAGATTTTCTACCAAATTTCGTAATATTAAGAAAAAGTCATTTTTTGCTGCTTTTAAATTTGAAGCCTATTATAGCCTTACATTTTAAAACTGAAAAAAATGAATATTTTTTAATTTTTCCTAAATTTCGCAGAAATGAACTAAAAAATATAGGAATCACTTTGGCTATTACAGTTTCAAAAAAAATAATTTATTTCCCTTTCTTCACCAAAACAAATATTTTGGTGTGTGGCAACCAAAAATTTAATTTAAGAATATCTGAATGAGCCAAAGTGTTTTAAATATTTACTACAGATTTTCTACCAAATTTCGTAATATTAAGAAAAATTCATTTTTTGCTGCTTTTAAATTTGAAGCCAATAGCCTAACTTTTTAAAACTGAAAAAAATTAATATTTTTTAATTTTTCCTAAATTTGGCAGAAATGAACTAAAAATATAGGAAACACTTTGGCTATTACAGTTTCAAAAAAAATAATTTATTTCTCTCTTTTCACCAAAACGAAAATATTTGTGTGTGGCAACCATAAATTTAATTTAAGAAAATCTGAAATAGCCAAAGTGTTTTTAATTTTTACTATAGATTTTCTACCAAATTTCGTAATATTAAAATAAAGTGATTTTTTGCTGCTTTTAAATGAGAAGCCGAAAGATAGCCTTAAATTTGGAAGAAATGAACTAAAAATATAGGAAACACTTTGGTTATTACAGTTTCAAAAAAAAAATATTTTTCTTTTTTCATCAAATCGAATATTTTGGTGTGTGGCAACCATAAATTAATTATAAGAAAATCTGACATAGCCAAAGTGTTTTAAATATTTATTACAGATTTTCTACCAAATTTCGTAATATTAAGAAAAATCATTTTTTGCTGCTTTTAAATGAGAAGCATTATAGCCTTACATTTTAAAACTGAAAAAAATGAATATTTTTTAATTTTTCTTAAATTTGGCAGAAATGAACTAAAAAATATAGGAAACACTTTGGCTATTATAGTTTCAAAAAATAATTTAATTCTCTTTTTTCATCAAAACGAATATTTTGGTGTGTGGTAACCATAAATTTAATTTAAGAAATTCTGAAATAGCCAAAGTGTTTTAAATATTTACTACAGATTTTCTACCAAATTTCTTAATATTTAGAAAAAGTATTTTTTTGCTGCTATTAAATGAGAAGCCTTATAGCCTTACATTTTAAAACTGAAAAAAATGAATATTTTTTAATTTTTCCTAAATTAGGCAGAAATGAACTAACAAATATAGGAAACACTTTGGCTATTACAGTTTCAAAAAAAATAATTTATTTCTCATTTTTCACCAAAACGAAAATTTTTGTGTGTGGCAACCATAAATTTAATTTAAGAAATTCTGAAATAGCCAAAGTGTTTTAAATATTTACTACAGATTTTCTACCAAATTTCGTAATATTGAGAAAAAGAGTTTTTTTGCTGCTCTTAAATGAGAAGCCTATTATAGCCTTACATTTAAAAACTGAAAAAAATGAATATTTTTTAATTTTTCCTAAATTTGTCAGAAATAAACTAAAAAATATAGGAAACTTTTTGATTATTACAGTTTAAAAAAAATAATTTATTTCTCTTTTTTCGCAAAAAAGAAAATTTTGGTGTGTGGTAACCATAAATTTAATTTAAGAATATCTGAAAGAGCCAAAGTGTTTTAAATAATTACTACAGATTTTCTACCAAATTTCGTAATATTAAGAAAAAGTCATTTTTTGCTGCTTTTAAATTTGAAGCCTATAGCCTTACATTATAAAACTGAAAAAAATGAATATTTTTTAATTTTTCCTAAATATGGCAGAAATGAACTAAAAAATAGAGGAAACACTTTGGCTAATATAGTTTCAAAAAAATAATTTATTTCTCTTTTTTCATCAAAACGAATATTTTGGTGTGTGGTAACCATAAATTTAATTTAAGAAATTCTGAAATAGCCAAAGTGTTTTAAATATTTACTACAGATTTTCTACCAAATTTCGTAATATTGAGAAAAAGAGTTTTTTTGCTGCTCTTAAATGAGAAGCCTATTATAGCCTTACATTTTAAAACTGAAAAAAATGAATATTTTTTAATTTTTCCTATATTTGGCAGAAATGAACTAAAAAATATAGGAATCACTTTGGCTATTACAGTTTCAAAAAAAATAATTTATTTCCCTTTCTTCACCAAAACGAAAATTTTGGTGTGTGGCAACCATAAATTTAATTTAAGAAAATCTGAAATAGCCAAAGTGTTTTAAATATTTACTAGAGATTTTCTACCAAATTTCGTAATATTAAGAAAAAGTCATTTTTTGAAGCTTTTAAATTTGAAGCCTATATTATAGCCTTACATTTTAAAACTGAAAAAAATGAATATTTTTTAATTTTTCCTAAATTTGGCAGAAATGAACTAAAAAATATAGGAAACTTTTTGGCTATTACAGATTAAAAAAAATAATTTATTTCTCTTTTTCCACCAAAAGGAAAATATTGGTGTGTGGCAACCAAAAATTTAATTTAAGAATATCTCAAAGAGCCAAAGTGTTTTATATATTTACTACAGATTTTCTACCAAATTTCGTAATATTAAGAAAAAGTCATTTTTTGCTGCTTTTAAATTTGAAGCCTTACATTTTAAAACAGATTTTTAATTATTTATTATTAATATTTATTTATTATTAATATTTTAAATAATAATTATTTATTATTAATATTTTTTTTAATTATTAATATTTTTTAATTTTTCCTAAATTTGGCAGAAATGAACTAAAAAAAATAGGAATCACTTTGGCTATTACAGTTTAAAAAAAAATAATTTATTTCTCTTTTTTCACCAAAAGGAAAATTCTGGTGTGTGGCAACCAAAAATTAAATTTAAGAATATCTGAAAGAGCCAAAGTGTTTTATATATTTACTACAGATTTTCTACCAAATTTCGTAATATTAAGAAAAAGTCATTTTTTGCAGCTTTTAAATTTGAAGCCTATAGCCTAACTTTTTAAAACTGAAAAAAATTAATATTTTTTAATTTTTCCTAAATTTGGCAGAAATGAACTAAAAATATAGGAAACACTTTGGCTATTACAGTTTCAAAAAAAATAATTTATTTCTCTCTTTTCACCAAAACGAAAATATTTGTGTGTGGCAACCATAAATTTAATTTAAGAAAATCTGAAATAGCCAAAGTTTTTTTAATTTTTACTATAGATTTTCTACCAAATTTCGTAATATTAAAAAAAAGTGATTTTTTGCTGCTTTTAAATGAGAAGCCGAAAGATAGCCTTAAATTTGGAAGAAATGAACTAAAAATATAGGAAACACTTTGGTTATTACAGTTTCAAAAAAAAAATATTTTTCTTTTTTCATCAAATCGAATATTTTGGTGTGTGGCAACCATAAATTAATTATAAGAAAATCTGACATAGCCAAAGTGTTTTAAATATTTATTACAGATTTTCTACCAAATTTCGTAATATTAAGAAAAATCATTTTTTGCTGCTTTTAAATGAGAAGCATTATAGCCTTACATTTTAAAACTGAAAAAAATGAATATTTTTTAATTTTTCTTAAATTTATCAGAAATGAACTAAAAAATATAGGAAACACTTTGGCTATTATAGTTTCAAAAAATAATTTAATTCTCTTTTTTCATCAAAACGAATATTTTGGTGTGTGGTAACCATAAATTTAATTTAAGAAATTCTGAAATAGCCAAAGTGTTTTAAATATTTACTACAGATTTTCTACCAAATTTCTTAATATTTAGAAAAAGAATTTTTTTGCTGCTATTAAATGAGAAGCCTATAGCCTTACATTTTAAAACTGAAAAAAATGAATATTTTTTAATTTTTCCTAAATTAGGCAGAAATGAACTAACAAATATAGGAAACACTTTGGCTATTACAGTTTCAAAAAAAATAATTTATTTCTCATTTTTCACCAAAACGAAAATTTTTGTGTGTGGCAACCATAAATTTAATTTAAGAAATTCTGAAATAGCCAAAGTGTTTTAAATATTTACTACAGATTTTCTACCAAATTTCGTAATATTGAGAAAAAGAGTTTTTTTGCTGCTCTTAAATGAGAAGCCTATTATAGCCTTTCATTTAAAAACTGAAAAAAAAGAATATTTTTTAATTTTTCCTAAATTTGTCAGAAATAAACTAAAAAATATAGGAAACTTTTTGATTATTACAGTTTAAAAAAAATAATTTATTTCTCTTTTTTCGCAAAAAAGAAAATTTTGGTGTGTGGTAACCATAAATTTAATTTAAGAATATCTGAAAGAGCCAAAGTGTTTTAAATAATTACTACAGATTTTCTACCAAATTTCGTAATATTAAGAAAAAGTCATTTTTTGCTGCTTTTAAATTTGAAGCCTATAGCCTTACATTATAAAACTGAAAAAAATGAATATTTTTTAATTTTTCCTAAATATGGCAGAAATGAACTAAAAAATAGAGGAAACACTTTGGCTAATATAGTTTCAAAAAAATAATTTATTTCTCTTTTTTCATCAAAACGAATATTTTGGTGTGTGGTAACCATAAATTTAATTTAAGAAATTCTGAAATAGCCAAAGTGTTTTAAATATTTACTACAGATTTTCTACCAAATTTCGTAATATTGAGAAAAAGAGTTTTTTTGCTGCTCTTAAATGAGAAGCCTATTATAGCCTTACATTTTAAAACTGAAAAAAATGAATATTTTTTAATTTTTCCTATATTTGGCAGAAATGAACTAAAAAATATAGGAATCACTTTGGCTATTACAGTTTCAAAAAAAATAATTTATTTCCCTTTCTTCACCAAAACGAAAATTTTGGTGTGTGGCAACCATAAATTTAATTTAAGAAAATCTGAAATAGCCAAAGTGTTTTAAATATTTACTAGAGATTTTCTACCAAATTTCGTAATATTAAGAAAAAGTCATTTTTTGAAGCTTTTAAATTTGAAGCCTATATTATAGCCTTACATTTTAAAACTGAAAAAAATGAATATTTTTTAATTTTTCCTAAATTTGGCAGAAATGAACTAAAAAATATAGGAAACTGTTTGGCTATTACAGATTAAAAAAAATAATTTATTTCTCTTTTTCCACCAAAAGGAAAATATTGGTGTGTGGCAACCAAAAATTTAATTTAAGAATATCTCAAAGAGCCAAAGTGTTTTAAATATTTACTACAGATTTTCTACCAAATTTCGTAATATTAAGAAAAAGTCATTTTTTGCTGCTTTTAAATTTGAAGCCTATAGCCTTACATTATAAAACTGAAAAAAATGAATATTTTTTAATTTTTCCTAAATTTGGCAGAAATGAACTAAAAAATATAGGAATCACTTTGGCTATTACAGTTTAAAAAAAAATAATTTATTTCTCTTTTTTCACCAAAAGGAAAATTCTGGTGTGTGGCAACCAAAAATTAAATTTAAGAATATCTGAAAGAGCCAAAGTGTTATAAATATTTACTACAGATTTTCTACCAAATTTCGTAATATTAAAAAAAGTCATTTTTTGCTGCTTTTAAATTTGAAGCCTATATATAGCCTTACATTTTAAAACTGAAAAAAATGAATATTTCTTAATTTCTTTTAAATTTGGAAAAAATGAACTAAAAATATAGGAAACACTTTGGCTATTGCAGTTTCAAAGAAAATATATTTTTCTTTTTTCACCAAAACGAATATTTTGGTGTGTGGCAAACATAAATTTAATTTAAGAAAATCTGAAATAGCCAAAGTGTTTTAAATTTTTACTGTAGATTTTCTACCAAATTTCGTAATATTAAAAAAAGTCATTTTTTGCTGCTTTTAAATGAGAAGCCGATAGATAGCCTTACATTTTAAAACTGAAAAAAATGAATATCTCTTAATTTTTCTTAAATTTGGAAGAAATGAACTAAAAATATAGGAAACACTTTGGTTATTACAGTTTCAAAAAAAAAATATTTTTCTTTTTTCATCAAATCGAATATTTTGGTGTGTGGCAACCATAAATTAATTATAAGAAAATCTGACATAGCCAAAGTGTTTTAATTATTTACTACAGATTTTCTACCAAATTCCGTTATATTAAGAAAAAGTCATTTTTTGCTGCTTTTAAATTTGAAGCCTATAGCCTTACATTTTAAAACTGAAAAAAATGAATATTTTTTAATTTTTCCTAAATTTGTAAGAAATGAACTAAAAAATATAGGAAACACTTTGGCTATTATAGTTTCAAAAAATAATTTATTTCTCTTTTTTCATCAAATCGAATATTTTGGTGTGTGGCAACCATAAATTAATTATAAGAAAATCTGACATAGCCAAAGTGTTTTAATTATTTACAACAGATTTTCCACCAAATTTCGTAATATTAAGAAAAAGTCATTTTTTGCTGCTTTTAAATTTGAAGCCTATGCCTTACATTTTAAAACTGAAAAAAATGAATATGTTTTAATTTTCCCTAAATTTGGCAGAAATAAACTAAATAATATCGGAAACACTTTGGCTATTACAGTTTCAAAAAAAAAAAATTTTTTTTTCATCAAAACGAAAATTTTGGTGTGTGGCAACCATAAATTAATTTTAAGAAAATCTGATATACCCAAAGTGTTTTAAATATTTACTACAGATTTTCTACCAAATTTCGTAATATTAAGAAAAAGTCATTTTTTGCAGCTTTTAAATTTGAAGCCTAAAACTGAAAAAAATGAATATTTCTTAATTTCTTTTAAATTTGGAAGAAATGAACTAAAAATATAGGAAACACTTTGGCTATTGCAGTTTCAAAGAAAATATATTTTTCTTTTTTCACCAAAACGAATATTTTGGTGTGTGGCAACCATAAATTTAATTTAAGAAAATCTGAAATAGCCAAAGTGTTTTAAATTTTTACTATAGATTTTCTACCAAATTTCGTAATATTAAAAAAAGTCATTTTTTGCTGCTTTTAAATGAGAAGCCGATAGATAGCCTTACATTTTAAAACTGAAAAAAATGAATATCTCTTAATTTTTCTTAAATTTGGAAGAAATGAACTAAAAATATAGGAAACACTTTGGTTATTACAGTTTCAAAAAAAAAATATTTTTCTTTTTTCATCAAATCGAATATTTTGGTGTGTGGTAACCATAAATTTAATTTAAGAAATTCTGAATAGCCAAAGTGTTTTAAATATTTACTACAGATTTTCTACCAAATTTCGTAATATTAAGAAAAAGTCTTTTTTTGCTGCTCTTAAATGAGAAGCCTATAATAGCCTTACATTTTAAAACTGAAAAAAATGAATATTTTTTTAATTTTTCCTAAATTTGGCAGAAATGAACTAAAAAATATAGGAATCACTTTGGCTATTACAGTTTCAAAAAAAAAAAATTATTTCCCTTTCTTCACCAAAATGAAAATTTTGGTGTGTGGCAACCATAAATTTAATTTAAGAAAATCTGAAATAGCCAAAGTGTTTTAAATATTTACTATAGATTTTCTACCAAATTTTGAAATATTAAAAAAAAGTCATTTTTTGCTGCTTTTAAATGAGAAGCCTATAAGCCTTACATTTTAAATCTGAAAAAAAAGAATATTTTTTAATTTTTCCTAAATTTGGCAGAAATGAACTAAAAAATATAGGAAACTTTTTGGCTATTACAGATTAAAAAAAATAATTTATTTCTCTTTTTCCACCAAAAGGAAAATATTGGTGTGTGGCAACCAAAAATTTAATTTAAGAATATCTGAAAGAGCCAAAGTGTTTTAAATATTTACTACAGTTTTTCTACCAAATTTCGTAATATTAAGAAAAAGTCATTTTTTGCTGCTTTAAATTTGAAGCCTTACATTTTAAAACTGAAAAAAATGAATATTTTTTAATTTTTCCTAAATTTGGCAGAAATAAACTAAATAATATCGGAAACACTTTGGCTATTACAGTTTCAAAAAAAAATTTTTTTTTTCATCAAAACGAAAATTTTGGTGTGTGGCAACCATAAATTAATTTTATGAAAATCTGATATACCCAAAGTGTTTTAAATATTTACTACAGATTTTCTACCAAATTTCGTAATATTAAGAAAAAGTCATTTTTTGCAGCTTTTAAATTTGAAGCCTAGAGCCTTACATTTTAAAACTGAAAAAAATGAATATTTCTTAATTTTTTTTAAATTTGGAAGAAATGAACTAAAAATATAGGAAACACTTTGGCTATTGCAGTTTCAAAGAAAATATTTTTTTCTTTTTTCACCAAAACGAATATTTTGGTGTGTGGCTACCATAAATTTAATTTAAGAAAATCTGAAATAGCCAAAGTGTTTTAAATTTTTACTATAGATTTTCTACCAAATTTCGAAATATTAAAAAAAAGTCATTTTTTGCTGCTTTTAAATGAGAAGCCGATAGATAGCCTTACATTTTAAAACTGAAAAAAATGAATATTTTTTAATTTTTCCTAAATTTGGCAGAAATAAACTAAAAAATATAGGAAACTTTTTGGCAATTACAGTTTTAAAAAAAATAATTTATTTCTCTTTTTTCGCCAAAAAGAAAATTTTGGTGTGTGGTAACCATAAATTTAATTTAAGAATATCTGAAAGAGCCAAAGTGTTTTAAATATTTACTACAGATTTTCTACCAAATTTCGTAATATTAAGAAAAAGTCATTTTTTGCTGCTTTAAAATTTGAAGCCTATTATAGCCTTACATTTTAAAACTGAAAAAAATGAATATTTTTTAATTTTTCCTAAATTTCGCAGAAATGAACTAAAAAATATAGGAATCACTTTGGCTATTACAGTTTCAAAAAAAATAATTTATTTCCCTTTCTTCACCAAAACAAAAATTTTGGTGTGTGGCAACCAAAAATTTAATTTAAGAATATCTGAATGAGCCAAAGTGTTTTAAATATTTACTACAGATTTTCTACCAAATTTCGTAATATTAAGAAAAATTCATTTTTTGCTGCTTTTAAATTTGAAGCCAATAGCCTAACTTTTTAAAACTGAAAAAAATTAATATTTTTTAATTTTTCCTAAATTTGGCAGAAATGAACTAAAAATATAGGAAACACTTTGGCTATTACAGTTTCAAAAAAAAAAATTTATTTCTCTCTTTTCACCAAAACGAAAATATTTGTGTGTGGCAACCATAAATTTAATTTAAGAAAATCTGAAATAGCCAAAGTGTTTTTAATTTTTACTATAGATTTTCTACCAAATTTCGTAATATTAAAATAAAGTGATTTTTTGCTGCTTTTAAATGAGAAGCCGAAAGATAGCCTTAAATTTGAAAGAAATGAACTAAAAATATAGGAAACACTTTGGTTATTACAGTTTCAAAAAAAAAATATTTTTCTTTTTTCATCAAATCGAATATTTTGGTGTGTGGCAACCATAAATTAATTATAAGAAAATCTGACATAGCCAAAGTGTTTTAAATATTTATTACAAATTTTCTACCAAATTTCGTAATATTAAGAAAAATCATTTTTTGCTGCTTTTAAATGAGAAGCATTATAGCCTTACATTTTAAAACTGAAAAAAATGAATATTTTTTAATTTTTCTTAAATTTGGCAGAAATGAACTAAAAAATATAGGAAACACTTTGGCTATTATAGTTTCAAAAAATAATTTAATTCTCTTTTTTCATCAAAACGAATATTTTGGTGTGTGGTAACCATAAATTTAATTTAAGAAATTCTGAAATAGCCAAAGTGTTTTAAATACTTACTACAGATTTTCTACCAAATTTCTTAATATTTAGAAAAAGTATTTTTTTGCTGCTATTAAATGAGAAGCCTATAGCCTTACATTTTAAAACTGAAAAAAATGAATATTTTTTAATTTTTCCTAAATTAGGCAGAAATGAACTAACAAATATAGGAAACACTTTGGCTATTACAGTTTCAAAAAAAATAATTTATTTCTCATTTTTCACCAAAACGAAAATTTTTGTGTGTGGCAACCATAAATTTAATTTAAGAAATTCTGAAATAGCCAAAGTGTTTTAAATATTTACTACAGATTTTCTACCAAATTTCGTAATATTGAGAAAAAGAGTTTTTTTGCTGCTCTTAAATGAGAAGCCTATTATAGCCTTACATTTAAAAACTGAAAAAAATGAATATTTTTTAATTTTTCCTAAATTTGTCAGAAATAAACTAAAAAATATAGGAAACTTTTTGATTATTACAGTTTAAAAAAAATAATTTATTTCTCTTTTTTCGCAAAAAAGAAAATTTTGGTGTGTGGTAACCATAAATTTAATTTAAGAATATCTGAAAGAGCCAAAGTGTTTTAAATAATTACTACAGATTTTCTACCAAATTTCGTAATATTAAGAAAAAGTCATTTTTGCTGCTTTTAAATTTGAAGCCTATAGCCTTACATTATAAAACTGAAAAAAATGAATATTTTTTAATTTTTCCTAAATATGGCAGAAATGAACTAAAAAATAGAGGAAACACTTTGGCTAATATAGTTTCAAAAAAATAATTTATTTCTCTTTTTTCATCAAAACGAATATTTTGGTGTGTGGTAACCATAAATTTAATTTAAGAAATTCTGAAATAGCCAAAGTGTTTTAAATATTTACTACAGATTTTCTACCAAATTTCGTAATATTGAGAAAAAGAGTTTTTTTGCTGCTCTTAAATGAGAAGCCTATTATAGCCTTACATTTTAAAACTGAAAAAAATGAATATTTTTTAATTTTTCCTATATTTGGCAGAAATGAACTAAAAAATATAGGAATCACTTTGGCTATTACAGTTTCAAAAAAAATAATTTATTTCCCTTTCTTCACCAAAACGAAAATTTTGGTGTGTGGCAACCATAAATTTAATTTAAGAAAATCTGAAATAGCCAAAGTGTTTTAAATATTTACTAGAGATTTTCTACCAAATTTCGTAATATTAAGAAAAAGTCATTTTTTGAAGCTTTTAAATTTGAAGCCTATATTATAGCCTTACATTTTAAAACTGAAAAAAATGAATATTTTTTAATTTTTCCTAAATTTGGAAGAAATGAACTAAAAAATATAGGAAACACTTTGGCTATTATAGTTTCAAAAAATAATTTATTTCTCTTTTTTCATCAAATCGAATATTTTGGTGTGTGGCAACCATAAATTAATTTTAAGAAAATCTGATATACCCAAAGTGTTTTAAATATTTACTACAGATTTTCTACCAAATTTCGTAATATTAAGAAAAAGTCATTTTTTGCAGCTTTTAAATTTGAAGCCTATAGCCTTACATTTTAAAACTGAAAAAAATGAATATTTCTTAATTTCTTTTAAATTTGGAAGAAATGAACTAAAAATATAGGAAACACTTTGGCTATTGCAGTTTCAAAGAAAATATATTTTTCTTTTTTCACCAAAACGAATATTTTGGTGTGTGGCAACCATAAATTTAATTTAAGAAAATCTGAAATAGCCAAAGTGTTTTAAATTTTTACTATAGATTTTCTACCAAATTTCGTAATATTAAAAAAAGTCATTTTTTGCTGCTTTTAAATGAGAAGCCGATAGATAGCCTTACATTTTAAAACTGAAAAAAATGAATATTTTTTAATTTTTCATAAATTTGGCAGAAATGAACTAAAAAATATAGGAAACACTTTGGCTATTATAGTTTCAAAAAAATAATTTATTTCTCTTTTTTCATCAAATCGAATATTTTGTTGTGTGGCAACCATAAATTAATAATAAGAAAATCTGACATAGCCAAAGTGTTTTAATTATTTACAACAGATTTTCTACCAAATTTCGTAATATTAAGAAAAAGTCATTTTTTGCTGCTTTTAAATTTGAAGCCTTATAGCCTTACATTTTAAAACTGAAAAAAATGAATATTTTTTAATTTTTCCTAAATTTGGCAGAAATAAACTAAATAATATCGGAAACACTTTGGCTATTACAGTTTTAAAAAAAAAAATTTTTTTTTCATTAAAACGAAAATTTTGGTGTGTGGCAATCATAAATTAATTTTATGAAAATCTGATATACCCAAAGTGTTTTAAATATTTACTACAGATTTTCTACCAAATTTCGTAATATTAAGAAAAAGTCATTTTTTGCAGCTTTTAAATTTGAAGCCTAGAGCCTTACATTTTAAAACTGAAAAAAATGAATATTTCTTAATTTTTTTTAAATTTGGAAGAAATGAACTAAAAATATAGGAAACACTTTGGCTATTGCAGTTTCAAAGAAAATATTTTTTTCTTTTTTCACCAAAACGAATATTTTGGTGTGTGGCTACCATAAATTTAATTTAAGAAAATCTGAAATAGCCAAAGTGTTTTAAATTTTTACTATAGATTTTCTACCAAATTTCGTAATATTAAAAAAAGTCATTTTTTGCTGCTTTTAAATGAGAAGCCGATAGATAGCCTTACATTTTAAAACTGAAAAAAATGAATATCTCTTAATTTTTCTTAAATTTGGAAGAAATGAACTAAAAATATAGGAAACACTTTGGTTATTACAGTTTCAAAAAAAAAATATTTTTCTTTTTTCATCAAATCGAATATTTTGGTGTGTGGCAACCATAAATTAATTATAAGAAAATCTGACGTAGCCAAAGTGTTTTAAATATTTATTACAGATTTTCTACCAAATTTCGTAATATTAAGAAAAATCATTTTTTGCTGCTTTTAAATGAGAAGCCTTATAGCCTTACATTTTAAAACTGAAAAAAATGAATATTTTTTAATTTTTCCTAAATTTGGCAGAAATGAACTAAAAAATATAGGAAACTTTTTGGCTATTACAGTTTAAAAAAAAATAATTTATTTCTCTTTTTTCACCAAAAGGAAAATTTTGGTGTGCGGCAACCAAAAATTTAATTTAAGAATATCTGAAAGAGCCAAAGTGTTTTAAATATTTACAACAGATTTTCTACCAAATTTCGTAATATTAAGAAAAAGTCATTTTTTGCTGCTTTTAAATTTGAAGCCTATATATAGCCTTACATTTTAAAACTGAAAAAAATGAATATTTTTTAATTTTTCCTAAATTTGGCAGAAATAAACTGAATAATATAGGAAACACTTTGGCTATTACAGTTTCAAAAAAAAATTTTTTTTTTTCATCAAAACGAAAATTTTGGTGTGTGGCAACCATAAATTAATATTAGGAAAATCTGATATACCCAAAGTGTTTTAAATATTTACTACAGATTTTCTACCAAATTTCGTAATATTAAGAAAAAGTCATTTTTTGCTGCTTTTAAAAGAGAAGCCTATATAGCCTTACATTTTAAATCTAAAAAAAATGAATATTTTTAATTTTTCCTAAATTTGGCAGAAATGAACTAAAAAATATAGGAAACTGTTTGGCTATTAAAGTTTAAAAAAAATAATTTATTTCTCTTTTTTCACCCAAAGGAAAATTTTGGTGTGTGGCAACCAAAAATTTAATTTAAGACTATCTGAAAGAGCCAAAGTGTTTTAAATATTTACTACAGATTTTCTACCAAATTTCGTAATATTAAGAAAAAGTCATTTTTTGCTAATTTTAAATTTGAAGCCTATATATAGCCTTACATTTTAAAACTGAAAAAAATGAATATTTTTTAATTTTTCCTAAATTTGGCAGAAATGAACTAAAAAATATAGGAAAAACTTTGGCTATTATAGTTTCAAAAAAATAATTTATTTCTCTTTTTTCATCAAAACGAATATTTTGGTGTGTGGTAACCATAAATTTAATTTAAGAAATTCTGAAATAGCCAAAGTGTTTTAAATATTTACTATAGATTTTCTACCAAATTTTGAAATATTAAAAAAAAGTCATTTTTTGCTGCTTTTAAATGAGAAGCCTATAGCCTTACATTTTAAATCTGAAAAAAAATGAATATTTTTTAATTTTTTCTAAATTTGGCAGAAATGAACTAAAAAATATAGGAAACTTTTTGGCTATTAGAGTTTAAAAAAAAATAATTTATTTCTCTTTTTTCACCAAAAGGAAAATTTTGGTGTGTGGCAACCAAAAATTTAATTTAAGAAATTCTGAAATAGCCAAAGTGTTTTAAATATTTACTACAGATTTTCTACCAAATTTCGTAATATTAAGAAAAAGTCTTTTTATGCTGCTTTTAAATGAGAAGCCTATTATTATAGCCTTACATTTTAAATCTGAAAAAAATGAATATTTTTTAATTTTTCCTAAATTTGGCAGAAATGAACTAAAAAATATAGGAAACTTTTTGGCTATTACAGTTTAAAAAAAAATAATTTATTTCTCTTTTTTCACCAAAAGGAAAATTTTGGTGTGTGGCAACCAAAAATTTAATTTAAGAATATCTGAAAGAGCCAAAGTGTTTTAAATATTTACTACAGATTTTCCACCAAATTTCGTAATATTAAGAAAAATTCATTTTTTGCTGCTTTTAAATTTGAAGCCAATAGCCTAACTTTTTAAAACTGAAAAAAATTAATATTTTTTAATTTTTCCTAAATTTGGCAGAAATGAACTAAAAAATATAGGAAACACTTTGGCTATTACAGTTTCAAAAAGAATAATTTATTTCTCTCTTTTCACCAAAACGAAAATATTTGTGTGTGGCAACCATAAATTTAATTTAAGAAAATCTGAAATAGCCAAAGTGTTTTTAATTTTTACTATAGATTTTCTACCAAATTTCGTAATATTAAAAAAAAAGTGATTTTTTGCTGCTTTTAAATGAGAAGCCGAAAGATAGCCTTACATTTTAAAACTGAAAAAAAATGAATATTTCTTAATTTTTCTTAAATTTGGAAGAAATGAACTAAAAATATAGGAAACACTTTGGTTATTACAGTTTCAAAAAAAAAATATTTTTCTTTTTTCATCAAATCGAATATTTTGGTGTGTGGCAACCATAAATTAATTATAAGAAAATCTGACATAGCCAAAGTGTTTTAAATATTTATTACAGATTTTCTACCAAATTTCGTAATATTAAGAAAAATCATTTTTTGCTGCTTTTAAATGAGAAGCATTATAGCCTTACATTTTAAAACTGAAAAAAATGAATATTTTTTAATTTTTCTTAAATTTGGCAGAAATGAACTAAAAATATAGGAAACACTTTGGTTATTATAGTTTCAAAAAATAATTTAATTCTCTTTTTTCATCAAAACGAATATTTTGGTGTGTGGTAACCATAAATTTAATTTAAGAAATTCTGAAATAGCCAAAGTGTTTTATATATTTACTACAGATTTTCTACCAAATTTCGTAATATTAAGAAAAAGTCTTTTTTTGCTGCTATTAAATGAGAAGCCTATAGCCTTACATTTTAAAACTGAAAAAAATGAATATTTTTTAATTTTTCCTAAATTAGGCAGAAATGAACTAACAAATATAGGAAACACTTTGGCTATTACAGTTTCAAAAAAAATAATTTTTTTCTCATTTTTCACCAAAACGAAAATTTTTGTGTGTGGCAACCATAAATTTAATTTAAGAAAATCTGAAATAGCCAAAGTGTTTTTAATATTTACTATAGATTTTCTACCACATTTCGTAATATTAAAAAAAAGTCATTTTTTGCTGCTTTTAAATGAGAAGCCTATATATAGCCTTACATTTTAAAACTGAAAAAAATGAATATTTTTTAATTTTTCCAAAATTTGGCAGCAATGAACTAAAAAATATAGGAAACTTTTTGGCTATTACAGATTAAAAAAAATAATTTATTTCTCTTTTTCCACCAAAAGGAAATTATTGGTGTGTGGCAACCAAAAATTTAATTTAAGAATATCTCAAAGAGCCAAAGTGTTTTAAATATTTACTACAGATTTTCTACCAAATTTCGTAATATTATGAAAAAGTCATTTTTTGCTGCTTTTAAATTTGAAGCCTTACATTTTAAAAGAGATTTTTAATTATTTATTATTAATATTTATTTATTATTAATATTTTAATTAATAATTATTTATTATTAATATTTTTTTAATTATTAATATTTTTTAATTTTTCCTAAATTTGGCAGAAATGAACTAAAAAATATAGGAATCACTTTGGCTATTACAGTTTAAAAAAAAATAATTTATTTCTCTTTTTTCACCAAAAGGAAAATTCTGGTGTGTGGCAACCAAAAATTAAATTTAAGAATATCTGAAAGAGCCAAAGTGTTTTATATATTTACTACAGATTTTCTACCAAATTTCGTAATATTAAGAAAAAGTCATTTTTTGCAGCTTTTAAATTTGAAGCCAATAGCCTAACTTTTTAAAACTGAAAAAAATTATTATTTTTTAATTTTTCCTAAATTTGGCAGAAATGAACTAAAAATATAGGAAACCCTTTGGTTATAACAGTTTCAAAAAAAAAATATTTTTCATTTTTCATCAAATCGAATATTTTGGTGTGTGGCAACCATAAATTAATTATAAGAAAATCTGACGTAGCCAAAGTGTTTTAAATATTTATTACAGATTTTCTACCAAATTTCGTAATATTAAGAAAAATCATTTTTTGCTGCTTTTAAATGAGAAGCCTTATAGCCTTACATTTTAAAACTGAAAAAAATGAATATTTTTTAATTTTTCCTAAATTTGGCAGAAATGAACTAAAAAATATAGGAATCACTTTGGCTATTACAGTTTCAAAAAAAATAATTTATTTCTCTTTTTTCACCAAAAGGAAAATTCTGGTGTGTGGCAACCAAAAATTAAATTTAAGAATATCTGAAAGAGCCAAAGTGTTTTAAATATTTACTACAGATTTTCTACCAAATTCCGTAATATTAAGAAAAAGTCATTTTTTGCTGCTTTTAAATTTGAAGCCTTATAGCCTTACATTTTAAAACTGAAAAAAATGAATATTTCTTAATTTCTTTTAAATTTGGAAAAAATGAACTAAAAATATAGGAAACACTTTGGCTATTGCAGTTTCAAAGAAAATATATTTTTCTTTTTTCACCAAAACGAATATTTTGGTGTGTGGCAACCATAAATTTAATTTAAGAAAATCTGAAATAGCCAAAGTGTTTTAAATTTTTACTATAGATTTTCTACCAAATTTCGTAATATTAAAAAAAGTCATTTTTTGCTGCTTTTAAATGAGAAGCCGATAGATAGCCTTACATTTTAAAACTGAAAAAAATGAATATCTCTTAATTTTTCTTAAATTTGGAAGAAATGAACTAAAAATATAGGAAACACTTTGGTTATTACAGTTTCAAAAAAAAAATATTTTTCTTTTTTCATCAAATCGAATATTTTGGTGTGTGGCAACCATAAATTAATTATAAGAAAATTTGACGTAGCCAAAGTGTTTTAAATATTTATTACAGATTTTCTACCAAATTTTGTAATATTAAGAAAAATCATTTTTTGCTGCTTTTAAATGAGAAGCCTTATAGCCTTACATTTTAAAACTGAAAAAAATGAATATTTTTTAATTTTTCCTAAATTTGGCAGAAATGAACTAAAAAATATAGGAATCACTTTGGCTATTACAGTTTCAAAAAAAATAATTTATTTCTCTTTTTTCACCAAAAGGAAAATTCTGGTGTGTGGCAACCAAAAATTAAATTTAAGAATATCTGAAAGAGCCAAAGTGTTTTAAATATTTACTACAGATTTTCTACCAAATTCCGTAATATTAAGAAAAAGTCATTTTTGCTGCTTTTAAATTTGAAGCCTATAGCCTTACATTTTAAAACTGAAAAAAATGAATATTTTTTAATTTTTCCTAAATTTGGAAGAAATGAACTAAAATATATAGGAAACACTTTGGCTATTATAGTTTCAAAAAATAATTTATTTCTCTTTTTTCATCAAATCGAATATTTTGGTGTGTGGCAACCATAAATTAATTATAAGAAAATCTGACATAGCCAAAGTGTTTTAATTATTTACAACAGATTTTCTACCAAATTTCGAAATATTAAAAAAAAGTCATTTTTTGCTGCTTTTAAATGAGAAGCCGATAGATAGCCTTACATTTTAAAACTGAAAAAAATGAATATTTTTTAATTTTTCCTAAATTTGGCAGAAATAAACTAAAAAATATAGGAAACTTTTTGGCAATTACAGTTTTAAAAAAAATAATTTATTTCTCTTTTTTCGCCAAAAAGAAAATTTTGGTGTGTGGTAACCATAAATTTAATTTAAGAATATCTGAAAGAGCCAAAGTGTTTTAAATATTTACTACAGATTTTCTACCAAATTTCGTAATATTAAGAAAAAGTCATTTTTTGCTGCTTTTAAATTTGAAGCCTATTATAGCCTTACATTTTAAAACTGAAAAAAATGAATATTTTTTAATTTTTCCTAAATTTCGCAGAAATGAACTAAAAAATATAGGAATCACTTTGGCTATTACAGTTTCAAAAAAAATAATTTATTTCCCTTTCTTCACCAAAACAAAAATTTTGGTGTGTGGCAACCAAAAATTTAATTTAAGAATATCTGAATGAGCCAAAGTGTTTTAAATATTTACTACAGATTTTCTACCAAATTTCGTAATATTAAGAAAAATTCATTTTTTGCTGCTTTTAAATTTGAAGCCAATAGCCTAACTTTTTAAAACTGAAAAAAATTAATATTTTTTAATTTTTCCTAAATTTGGCAGAAATGAACTAAAAATATAGGAAACACTTTGGCTATTACAGTTTCAAAAAAATAATTTATTTCTCTCTTTTCACCAAAACGAAAATATTTGTGTGTGGCAACCATAAATTTAATTTAAGAAAATCTGAAATAGCCAAAGTGTTTTTAATTTTTACTATAGATTTTCTACCAAATTTCGTAATATTAAAATAAAGTGATTTTTTGCTGCTTTTAAATGAGAAGCCGAAAGATAGCCTTAAATTTGGAAGAAATGAACTAAAAATATAGGAAACACTTTGGTTATTACAGTTTCAAAAAAAAAATATTTTTCTTTTTTCATCAAATCGAATATTTTGGTGTGTGGCAACCATAAATTAATTATAAGAAAATCTGACATAGCCAAAGTGTTTTAAATATTTATTACAGATTTTCTACCAAATTTCGTAATATTAAGAAAAATCATTTTTTGCTGCTTTTAAATGAGAAGCATTATAGCCTTACATTTTAAAACTGAAAAAAATGAATATTTTTTAATTTTTCTTAAATTTGGCAGAAATGAACTAAAAAATATAGGAAACACTTTGGCTATTATAGTTTCAAAAAATAATTTAATTCTCTTTTTTCATCAAAACGAATATTTTGGTGTGTGGTAACCATAAATTTAATTTAAGAATATCTGAAAGAGCCAAAGTGTTTTAAATATTTACTACAGATTTTCTACCAAATTCCGTAATATTAAGAAAAAGTCATTTTTGCTGCTTTTAAATTTGAAGCCTATAGCCTTACATTTTAAAACTGAAAAAAATGAATATTTTTTAATTTTTCCTAAATTTGGAAGAAATGAACTAAAATATATAGGAAACACTTTGGCTATTATAATTTCAAAAAATAATTTATTTCTCTTTTTTCATCAAATCGAATATTTTGGTGTGTGGCAACCATAAATTAATTATAAGAAAATCTGACATAGCCAAAGTGTTTTAATTATTTACAACAGATTTTCTACCAAATTTCGAAATATTAAAAAAAAGTCATTTTTTGCTGCTTTTAAATGAGAAGCCGATAGATAGCCTTACATTTTAAAACTGAAAAAAATGAATATTTTTTAATTTTTCCTAAATTTGGCAGAAATAAACTAAAAAATATAGGAAACTTTTTGGCAATTACAGTTTTAAAAAAAATAATTTATTTCTCTTTTTTCGCCAAAAAGAAAATTTTGGTGTGTGGTAACCATAAATTTAATTTAAGAATATCTGAAAGAGCCAAAGTGTTTTAAATATTTACTACAGATTTTCTACCAAATTTCGTAATATTAAGAAAAAGTCATTTTTTGCTGCTTTTAAATTTGAAGCCTATTATAGCCTTACATTTTAAAACTGAAAAAAATGAATATTTTTTAATTTTTCCTAAATTTCGCAGAAATGAACTAAAAAATATAGGAATCACTTTGGCTATTACAGTTTCAAAAAAAATAATTTATTTCCCTTTCTTCACCAAAACAAATATTTTGGTGTGTGGCAACCAAAAATTTAATTTAAGAATATCTGAATGAGCCAAAGTGTTTTAAATATTTACTACAGATTTTCTACCAAATTTCGTAATATTAAGAAAAATTCATTTTTTGCTGCTTTTAAATTTGAAGCCAATAGCCTAACTTTTTAAAACTGAAAAAAATTAATATTTTTTAATTTTTCCTAAATTTGGCAGAAATGAACTAAAAATATAGGAAACACTTTGGCTATTACAGTTTCAAAAAAAATAATTTATTTCTCTCTTTTCACCAAAACGAAAATATTTGTGTGTGGCAACCATAAATTTAATTTAAGAAAATCTGAAATAGCCAAAGTGTTTTTAATTTTTACTAAAGATTTTCTACCAAATATCGTAATATTAAAAAAAGTCATTTTTTGCTGCTTTTAAATGAGAAGCCCATAGATAGCCTTACATTTTAAAACTGAAAAAAAATGAATATCTCTTAATTTTTCTTTAATTTGGAAGAAATGAACTAAAAATATAGGAAACACTTTGGTTATTACAGTTTCAAAAAAAAAAAATATTTTCCTTTTTTCATCAAATCGAATATTTTGGTGTGTGGCAACCATAAATTAATTATAAGAAAATCTGACGTAGCCAAAGTGTTTTAAATATTTATTACAGATTTTCTACCAAATTTCGTAATATTAAGAAAAATCATTTTTTGCTGCTTTTAAATGAGAAGCCTTAAGTCTTACATTTTAAAACTGAAAAAAATGAATATTTTTTAATTTTTCCTAAATTTGGCAGAAATGAACTAAAAAATATAGGAATCACTTTGGCTATTACAGTTTCAAAAAAAATTATTTATTTCTCTTTTTTCACCAAAAGGAAAATTCTGGTGTGTGGCAACCAAAAATTAAATTTAAGAATATCTGAAAGAGCCAAAGTGTTTTAAATATTTACTACAGATTTTCTACCAAATTCCGTAATATTAAGAAAAAGTCATTTTTTGCTGCTTTTAAATTTGAAGCCTATAGCCTTACATTTTAAAACTGAAAAAAATGAATATTTTTTAATTTTTCCTAAATTTGGCAGAAATGAACTAAAAAATATAGGAACCACTTTGGCTATTACAGTTTCAAAAAAAATAATTTATTTCTCTTTTTTCACCAAAAGGAAAATTCTGGTGTGTGGCAACCAAAAATTAAATTTAAGAATATCTGAAAGAGCCAAAGTGTTTTAAATATTTACTACAGATTTTCTAAAAAATTTCGTAATATTAAGAAAAATTCATTCTTTGCTGCTTTTAAATTTGAAGCCAATAGCCTAACTTTTTAAAACTGAAAAAAATTATTATTTTTTAATTTTTCCTAAATTTCGCAGAAATGAACTAAAAAATATAGGAAACACTTTGGCTATTACAGTTTAAAAAAAAATAATTTATTTCTCTCTTTTCACCAAAACGAAAATATTTGTGTGTGGCAACCATAAATTTAATTTAAGAAAATCTGAAATAGCCAAAGTGTTTTTAATTTTTACTAAAGATTTTCTACCAAATATCGTAATATTAAAAAAAGTCATTTTTTGCTGCTTTTAAATGAGAAGCCCATAGATAGCCTTACATTTTAAAACTGAAAAAAAATGAATATCTCTTAATTTTTCTTTAATTTGGAAGAAATGAACTAAAAATATAGGAAACACTTTGGTTATTACAGTTTCAAAAAAAAAAAATATTTTCCTTTTTTCATCAAATCGAATATTTTGGTGTGTGGCAACCATAAATTAATTATAAGAAAATCTGACATAGCCAAAGTGTTTTAAATATTTATTACAGATTTTCTACCAAATTTCGTAATATTAAGAAAAATCATTTTTTGCTGCTTTTAAATGAGAAGCCTTATAGTCTTACATTTTAAAACTGAAAAAAATGAATATTTTTTAATTTTTCCTAAATTTGGCAGAAATGAACTAAAAAATATAGGAATCACTTTGGCTATTACAGTTTCAAAAAAAATTATTTATTTCTCTTTTTTCACCAAAAGGAAAATTCTGGTGTGTGGCAACCAAAAATTAAATTTAAGAATATCTGAAAGAGCCAAAGTGTTTTAAATATTTACTACAGATTTTCTACCAAATTCCGTAATATTAAGAAAAAGTCATTTTTTGCTGCTTTTAAATTTGAAGCCTATAGCCTTACATTTTAAAACTGAAAAAAATGAATATTTTTTAATTTTTCCTAAATTTGGCAGAAATGAACTAAAAAATATAGGAACCACTTTGGCTATTACAGTTTCAAAAAAAATAATTTATTTCTCTTTTTTCACCAAAAGGAAAATTCTGGTGTGTGGCAACCAAAAATTAAATTTAAGAATATCTGAAAGAGCCAAAGTGTTTTAAATATTTACTACAGATTTTCTAAAAAATTCCGTAATATTAAGAAAAAGTCATTTTTTGCTGCTTTTAAATTTGAAGCCTTACATTTTAAAACTGAAAGAAATGAATATTTTTTAATTTGTCCTAAATTTGGAAGAAATGAACTAAAAAATATAGGAAACACTTTGGCTATTATAGTTTCAAAAAAATACTTCATTTCTCTTTTTTCATCAAAACGAATATTTTGGTGTGTGGTAACTATAAATTTAATTTAAGAAATTCTGAAATAGCCAAAGTGTTTTAAATATTTACTACAGATTTTCTATCAAATTTCGTAATATTAAGAAAAAGTCTTTTTATGCTGCTTTTAAATGAGAAGCCTATTATAATAGCCTTACATTTTAAAACTGAAAAAAATGAATATTTTTTAATTTTTCCTAAATTTAGCAGAAATGAACTAAAAAATATAGGAATCACTTTGGCTATTACAGTTTCAAAAAAAAAAAATTATTTCCCTTTCTTCACCAAAACGAAAATTTTGGGTGTGTGGCAACCATAAATTAATTATAAGAAAATCTGACATAGCCAAAGTGTTTTAAATATTTATTACAGATTTTCTACCAAATTTCGTAATATTAAGAAAAATCATTTTTTGCTGCTTTTAAATTTGAAGCCTATAGCCTTACATTTTAAAACTGAAAAAAAGGAATATTTCTTAATTTTTTTTAAATTTGGAAGAAATGAACTAAAAATATAGGAAACACTTTGGCTATTGCAGTTTCAAAGAAAATATATTTTTCTTTTTTCACCAAAAGGAAAATTTTGGTGTGTGGCAACCATAAATTTAAGTTAAGAAAATCTGACATAGCCAAAGTGTTTTAAATATTTACTACAGATTTTCTACCAAATTTCGTAATATTAAGAAAAATCATTTTTTGCTGCTTTTAAATGAGAAGCCTATAATAATGGCCTTACATTTCAAAACTGAAAAAAAATGAATATTTTTTAATTTTTCCTGAATTTGGTAGAAATGAACTAAAAAATATAGGAAACAATTTGGGTATTACAGTTTAAAAAAAAAATAATTCATTTTTCTTTTTTCATCAAAGCGAATATTTTGGTGTGTGGCAACCATAAATTAATTTTATGAAAATCTGACATAGCCAAAGTGTTTTAAATATTTACTACAGATTTTTTACCAAATTTCGTAATTTTAAGAAAAATCATGTTTTGCTGCTTTTAAATGAGAAGCCTATAGGCAGCCTTACATTTTAAAACTGAAAAAAATGAATATTTTTTAATTTTTCCTAAATTTGGCAGAAATGAACTAAAAAATATAGGAAACACTTTGGCTATTATAGTTTCAAAAAAATAATTTATTTCTCTTTTTTCATCAAAACGAATATTTTGGTGTGTGGTAACCATAAATTTAATTTAAGAAATTCTGAAATAGCCAAAGTGTTTTAAATATTTACTACAGATTTTCTACCAAATTTCGTAATATTAAGAAAAAGTTTTTTTTGCTGCTTTTAAATTTGAAGCCTATAGCGGGCGTGCGCGCAAACGGGGAATATAGCCTTACATTTTAAAACTGAAAAAAATGAATATTTTTTAATTTTTCCTAAATTTGGCAGAAATAAACTACATAATATGTAAAACACTTTGGCTATTACAGTTTCAAAAAAAAAAATTTTTTTTTTCATCAAAACGAAAATTTTGGTGTGTGGCAACCATAAATTAATTTTAAGAAAATCTGATATACCCAAAGTGTTTTAAATATTTACTACAGATTTTCTACCAAATTTCGAAATATTAAGAAAAAGTCATTTTTTGCTGCTTTTAAATTTGAAGCCTATAGCCTTACATTTTAAAACTGAAAAAAATTAATATTTTTTAATTTTTTCTAAATTTGGCAGAAATGAACTAAAAAATATAGGAAACTTTTTGGCTATTAGAGTTTAAAAAAAAATAATTTATTTCTCTTTTTTCACCAAAAGGAAAATTTTGGTGTGTGGCAACCAAAAATTTAATTTAAGAAATTCTGAAATAGCCAAAGTGTTTTAAATATTTACTACAGATTTTCCACCAAATTTCGTAATATTAAGAAAAATTCATTTTTTGCTGCTTTTAAATTTGAAGCCAATAGCCTAACTTTTTAAAACTGAAAAAAATTAATATTTTTTAATTTTTCCTAAATTTGGCAGAAATGAACTAAAAAATATAGGAAACACTTTGGCTATTACAGTTTCAAAAAGAATAATTTATTTCTCTCTTTTCACCAAAACGAAAATATTTGTGTGTGGCAACCATAAATTTAATTTAAGAAAATCTGAAATAGCCAAAGTGTTTTTAATTTTTACTATAGATTTTCTACCAAATTTCGTAATATTAAAAAAAAGTGATTTTTTGCTGCTTTTAAATGAGAAGCCGAAAGATAGCCTTACATTTTAAAACTGAAAAAAAATGAATATTTCTTAATTTTTCTTAAATTTGGAAGAAATGAACTAAAAATATAGGAAACACTTTGGTTATTACAGTTTCAAAAAAAAAATATTTTTCTTTTTTCATCAAATCGAATATTTTGGTGTGTGGCAACCATAAATTAATTATAAGAAAATCTGACATAGCCAAAGTGTTTTAAATATTTATTACAGATTTTCTACCAAATTTCGTAATATTAAGAAAAATCATTTTTTGCTGCTTTTAAATGAGAAGCATTATAGCCTTACATTTTAAAACTGAAAAAAATGAATATTTTTTAATTTTTCTTAAATTTGGCAGAAATGAACTAAAAATATAGGAAACACTTTGGTTATTATAGTTTCAAAAAATAATTTAATTCTCTTTTTTCATCAAAACGAATATTTTGGTGTGTGGTAACCATAAATTTAATTTAAGAAATTCTGAAATAGCCAAAGTGTTTTATATATTTACTACAGATTTTCTACCAAATTTCGTAATATTAAGAAAAAGTCTTTTTTTGCTGCTATTAAATGAGAAGCCTATAGCCTTACATTTTAAAACTGAAAAAAATGAATATTTTTTAATTTTTCCTAAATTAGGCAGAAATGAACTAACAAATATAGGAAACACTTTGGCTATTACAGTTTCAAAAAAAATAATTTTTTTCTCATTTTTCACCAAAACGAAAATTTTTGTGTGTGGCAACCATAAATTTAATTTAAGAAAATCTGAAATAGCCAAAGTGTTTTTAATATTTACTATAGATTTTCTACCACATTTCGTAATATTAAAAAAAAGTCATTTTTTGCTGCTTTTAAATGAGAAGCCTATATATAGCCTTACATTTTAAAACTGAAAAAAATGAATATTTTTTAATTTTTCCAAAATTTGGCAGCAATGAACTAAAAAATATAGGAAACTTTTTGGCTATTACAGATTAAAAAAAATAATTTATTTCTCTTTTTCCACCAAAAGGAAATTATTGGTGTGTGGCAACCAAAAATTTAATTTAAGAATATCTCAAAGAGCCAAAGTGTTTTAAATATTTACTACAGATTTTCTACCAAATTTCGTAATATTATGAAAAAGTCATTTTTTGCTGCTTTTAAATTTGAAGCCTTACATTTTAAAAGAGATTTTTAATTATTTATTATTAATATTTATTTATTATTAATATTTTAATTAATAATTATTTATTATTAATATTTTTTTAATTATTAATATTTTTTAATTTTTCCTAAATTTGGCAGAAATGAACTAAAAAATATAGGAATCACTTTGGCTATTACAGTTTAAAAAAAAATAATTTATTTCTCTTTTTTCACCAAAAGGAAAATTCTGGTGTGTGGCAACCAAAAATTAAATTTAAGAATATCTGAAAGAGCCAAAGTGTTTTATATATTTACTACAGATTTTCTACCAAATTTCGTAATATTAAGAAAAAGTCATTTTTTGCAGCTTTTAAATTTGAAGCCAATAGCCTAACTTTTTAAAACTGAAAAAAATTATTATTTTTTAATTTTTCCTAAATTTGGCAGAAATGAACTAAAAATATAGGAAACCCTTTGGTTATAACAGTTTCAAAAAAAAAATATTTTTCATTTTTCATCAAATCGAATATTTTGGTGTGTGGCAACCATAAATTAATTATAAGAAAATCTGACGTAGCCAAAGTGTTTTAAATATTTATTACAGATTTTCTACCAAATTTCGTAATATTAAGAAAAATCATTTTTTGCTGCTTTTAAATGAGAAGCCTTATAGCCTTACATTTTAAAACTGAAAAAAATGAATATTTTTTAATTTTTCCTAAATTTGGCAGAAATGAACTAAAAAATATAGGAATCACTTTGGCTATTACAGTTTCAAAAAAAATAATTTATTTCTCTTTTTTCACCAAAAGGAAAATTCTGGTGTGTGGCAACCAAAAATTAAATTTAAGAATATCTGAAAGAGCCAAAGTGTTTTAAATATTTACTACAGATTTTCTACCAAATTCCGTAATATTAAGAAAAAGTCATTTTTTGCTGCTTTTAAATTTGAAGCCTATAGCCTTACATTTTAAAACTGAAAAAAATGAATATTTCTTAATTTCTTTTAAATTTGGAAAAAATGAACTAAAAATATAGGAAACACTTTGGCTATTGCAGTTTCAAAGAAAATATATTTTTCTTTTTTCACCAAAACGAATATTTTGGTGTGTGGCAACCATAAATTTAATTTAAGAAAATCTGAAATAGCCAAAGTGTTTTAAATTTTTACTATAGATTTTCTACCAAATTTCGTAATATTAAAAAAAGTCATTTTTTGCTGCTTTTAAATGAGAAGCCGATAGATAGCCTTACATTTTAAAACTGAAAAAAATGAATATCTCTTAATTTTTCTTAAATTTGGAAGAAATGAACTAAAAATATAGGAAACACTTTGGTTATTACAGTTTCAAAAAAAAAATATTTTTCTTTTTTCATCAAATCGAATATTTTGGTGTGTGGCAACCATAAATTAATTATAAGAAAATCTGACGTAGCCAAAGTGTTTTAAATATTTATTACAGATTTTCTACCAAATTTTGTAATATTAAGAAAAATCATTTTTTGCTGCTTTTAAATGAGAAGCCTTATAGCCTTACATTTTAAAACTGAAAAAAATGAATATTTTTTAATTTTTCCTAAATTTGGCAGAAATGAACTAAAAAATATAGGAATCACTTTGGCTATTACAGTTTCAAAAAAAATAATTTATTTCTCTTTTTTCACCAAAAGGAAAATTCTGGTGTGTGGCAACCAAAAATTAAATTTAAGAATATCTGAAAGAGCCAAAGTGTTTTAAATATTTACTACAGATTTTCTACCAAATTCCGTAATATTAAGAAAAAGTCATTTTTGCTGCTTTTAAATTTGAAGCCTATAGCCTTACATTTTAAAACTGAAAAAAATGAATATTTTTTAATTTTTCCTAAATTTGGAAGAAATGAACTAAAATATATAGGAAACACTTTGGCTATTATAGTTTCAAAAAATAATTTATTTCTCTTTTTTCATCAAATCGAATATTTTGGTGTGTGGCAACCATAAATTAATTATAAGAAAATCTGACATAGCCAAAGTGTTTTAATTATTTACAACAGATTTTCTACCAAATTTCGAAATATTAAAAAAAAGTCATTTTTTGCTGCTTTTAAATGAGAAGCCGATAGATAGCCTTACATTTTAAAACTGAAAAAAATGAATATTTTTTAATTTTTCCTAAATTTGGCAGAAATAAACTAAAAAATATAGGAAACTTTTTGGCAATTACAGTTTTAAAAAAATAATTTATTTCTCTTTTTTCGCCAAAAAGAAAATTTTGGTGTGTGGTAACCTTAAATTTAATTTAAGAATATCTGAAAGAGCCAAAGTGTTTTAAATATTTACTACAGATTTTCTACCAAATTTCGTAATATTAAGAAAAAGTCATTTTTTGCTGCTTTTAAATTTGAAGCCTATTATAGCCTTACATTTTAAAACTGAAAAAAATGAATATTTTTTAATTTTTCCTAAATTTCGCAGAAATGAACTAAAAAATATAGGAATCACTTTGGCTATTACAGTTTCAAAAAAAATAATTTATTTCCCTTTCTTCACCAAAACAAAAATTTTGGTGTGTGGCAACCAAAAATTTAATTTAAGAATATCTGAATGAGCCAAAGTGTTTTAAATATTTACTACAGATTTTCTACCAAATTTCGTAATATTAAGAAAAATTCATTTTTTGCTGCTTTTAAATTTGAAGCCAATAGCCTAACTTTTTAAAACTGAAAAAAATTAATATTTTTTAATTTTTCCTAAATTTGGCAGAAATGAACTAAAAATATAGGAAACACTTTGGCTATTACAGTTTCAAAAAAAATAATTTATTTCTCTCTTTTCACCAAAACGAAAATATTTGTGTGTGGCAACCATAAATTTAATTTAAGAAAATCTGAAATAGCCAAAGTGTTTTTAATTTTTACTATAGATTTTCTACCAAATTTCGTAATATTAAAATAAAGTGATTTTTTGCTGCTTTTAAATGAGAAGCCGAAAGATAGCCTTAAATTTGGAAGAAATGAACTAAAAATATAGGAAACACTTTGGTTATTACAGTTTCAAAAAAAAAAATATTTTTCTTTTTTCATCAAATCGAATATTTTGGTGTGTGGCAACCATAAATTAATTATAAGAAAATCTGACATAGCCAAAGTGTTTTAAATATTTATTACAGATTTTCTACCAAATTTCGTAATATTAAGAAAAATCATTTTTTGCTGCTTTTAAATGAGAAGCATTATAGCCTTACATTTTAAAACTGAAAAAAATGAATATTTTTTAATTTTTCTTAAATTTGGCAGAAATGAACTAAAAAATATAGGAAACACTTTGGCTATTATAGTTTCAAAAAATAATTTAATTCTCTTTTTTCATCAAAACGAATATTTTGGTGTGTGGTAACCATAAATTTAATTTAAGAATATCTGAAAGAGCCAAAGTGTTTTAAATATTTACTACAGATTTTCTACCAAATTCCGTAATATTAAGAAAAAGTCATTTTTGCTGCTTTTAAATTTGAAGCCTATAGCCTTACATTTTAAAACTGAAAAAAATGAATATTTTTTAATTTTTCCTAAATTTGGAAGAAATGAACTAAAATATATAGGAAACACTTTGGCTATTATAGTTTCAAAAAATAATTTAATTCTCTTTTTTCATCAAAACGAATATTTTGGTGTGTGGTAACCATAAATTTAATTTAAGAATATCTGAAAGAGCCAAAGTGTTTTAAATATTTACTACAGATTTTCTACCAAATTTCTTAATATTTAGAAAAAGTATTTTTTTGCTGCTATTAAATGAGAAGCCTTATAGCCTTACATTTTAAAACTGAAAAAAATGAATATTTTTTAATTTTTCCTAAATTAGGCAGAAATGAACTAACAAATATAGGAAACACTTTGGCTATTACAGTTTCAAAAAAAATAATTTATTTCTCATTTTTCACCAAAACGAAAATTTTTGTGTGTGGCAACCATAAATTTAATTTAAGAAATTCTGAAATAGCCAAAGTGTTTTAAATATTTACTACAGATTTTCTACCAAATTTCGTAATATTGAGAAAAAGAGTTTTTTTGCTGCTCTTAAATAAGAAGCCTATTATAGCCTTACATTTAAAAACTGAAAAAAATGAATATTTTTTAATTTTTCCTAAATTTGTCAGAAATAAACTAAAAAATATAGGAAACTTTTTGATTATTACAGTTTAAAAAAAATAATTTATTTCTCTTTTTTCGCAAAAAAGAAAATTTTGGTGTGTGGTAACCATAAATTTAATTTAAGAATATCTGAAAGAGCCAAAGTGTTTTAAATAATTACTACAGATTTTCTACCAAATTTCGTAATATTAAGAAAAAGTCATTTTTTGCTGCTTTTAAATTTGAAGCCTATAGCCTTACATTATAAAACTGAAAAAAATGAATATTTTTTAATTTTTCCTAAATATGGCAGAAATGAACTAAAAAATAGAGGAAACACTTTGGCTAATATAGTTTCAAAAAAATAATTTATTTCTCTTTTTTCATCAAAACGAATATTTTGGTGTGTGGTAACCATAAATTTAATTTAAGAAATTCTGAAATAGCCAAAGTGTTTTAAATATTTACTACAGATTTTCTACCAAATTTCGTAATATTGAGAAAAAGAGTTCTTTTGCTGCTCTTAAATGAGAAGCCTATTATAGCCTTACATTTTAAAACTGAAAAAAATGAATATTTTTTAATTTTTCCTATATTTGGCAGAAATGAACTAAAAAATATAGGAATCACTTTGGCTATTACAGTTTCAAAAAAAATAATTTATTTCCCTTTCTTCACCAAAACGAAAATTTTGGTGTGTGGCAACCATAAATTTAATTTAAGAAAATCTGAAATAGCCAAAGTGTTTTAAATATTTACTAGAGATTTTCTACCAAATTTCGTAATATTAAGAAAAAGTCATTTTTTGAAGCTTTTAAATTTGAAGCCTATATTATAGCCTTACATTTTAAAACTGAAAAAAATGAATATTTTTTAATTTTTCCTAAATTTGGCAGAAATGAACTAAAAAATATAGGAAACTTTTTGGCTATTACAGATTAAAAAAAATAATTTATTTCTCTTTTTCCACCAAAAGGAAAATATTGGTGTGTGGCAACCAAAAATTTAATTTAAGAATATCTCAAAGAGCCAAAGTGTTTTAAATATTTACTACAGATTTTCTACCAAATTTCGTAATATTAAGAAAAAGTCATTTTTTGCTGCTTTTAAATTTGAAGCCTTACATTTTAAAACAGATTTTTAATTATTTATTATTAATATTTATTTATTATTAATATTTTAAATAATAATTATTTATTATTAATATTTTTTTTAATTATTAATATTTATTAATTTTTCCTAAATTTGGCAGAAATGAACTAAAAAAAATAGGAATCACTTTGGCTATTACAGTTTAAAAAAAAATAATTTATTTCTCTTTTTTCACCAAAAGGAAAATTCTGGTGTGTGGCAACCAAAAATTAAATTTAAGAATATCTGAAAGAGCCAAAGTGTTTTATATATTTACTACAGATTTTCTACCAAATTTCGTAATATTAAGAAAAAGTCATTTTTTGCAGCTTTTAAATTTGAAGCCTATAGCCTAACTTTTTAAAACTGAAAAAAATTAATATTTTTTAATTTTTCCTAAATTTGGCAGAAATGAACTAAAAATATAGGAAACACTTTGGCTATTACAGTTTCAAAAAAAATAATTTATTTCTCTCTTTTCACCAAAACGAAAATATTTGTGTGTGGCAACCATAAATTTAATTTAAGAAAATCTGAAATAGCCAAAGTGTTTTTAATTTTTACTATAGATTTTCTACCAAATTTCGTAATATTAAAAAAAAGTGATTTTTTGCTGCTTTTAAATGAGAAGCCGAAAGATAGCCTTAAATTTGGAAGAAATGAACTAAAAATATAGGAAACACTTTGGTTATTACAGTTTCAAAAAAAAAATATTTTTCTTTTTTCATCAAATCGAATATTTTGGTGTGTGGCAACCATAAATTATTTATAAGAAAATCTGACATAGCCAAAGTGTTTTAAATATTTATTACAGATTTTCTACCAAATTTCGTAATATTAAGAAAAATCATTTTTTGCTGCTTTTAAATGAGAAGCATTATAGCCTTACATTTTAAAACTGAAAAAAATGAATATTTTTTAATTTTTCTTAAATTTATCAGAAATGAACTAAAAAATATAGGAAACACTTTGGCTATTATAGTTTCAAAAAATAATTTAATTCTCTTTTTTCATCAAAACGAATATTTTGGTGTGTGGTAACCATAAATTTAATTTAAGAAATTCTGAAATAGCCAAAGTGTTTTAAATATTTACTACAGATTTTCTACCAAATTTCTTAATATTTAGAAAAAGTATTTTTTTGCTGCTATTAAATGAGAAGCCTATAGCCTTACATTTTAAAACTGAAAAAAATGAATATTTTTTAATTTTTCCTAAATTAGGCAGAAATGAACTAACAAATATAGGAAACACTTTGGCTATTACAGTTTCAAAAAAAATAATTTATTTCTCATTTTTCACCAAAACGAAAATTTTTGTGTGTGGCAACCATAAATTTAATTTAAGAAATTCTGAAATAGCCAAAGTGTTTTAAATATTTACTACAGATTTTCTACCAAATTTCGTAATATTGAGAAAAAGAGTTTTTTTGCTGCTCTTAAATGAGAAGCCTATTATAGCCTTACATTTAAAAACTGAAAAAAATGAATATTTTTTAATTTTTCCTAAATTTGTCAGAAATAAACTAAAAAATATAGGAAACTTTTTGATTATTACAGTTTAAAAAAAATAATTTATTTCTCTTTTTTCGCAAAAAAGAAAATTTTGGTGTGTGGTAACCATAAATTTAATTTAAGAATATCTGAAAGAGCCAAAGTGTTTTAAATAATTACTACAGATTTTCTACCAAATTTCGTAATATTAAGAAAAAGTCATTTTTTGCTGCTTTTAAATTTGAAGCCTATAGCCTTACATTATAAAACTGAAAAAAATGAATATTTTTTAATTTTTCCTAAATATGGCAGAAATGAACTAAAAAATAGAGGAAACACTTTGGCTAATATAGTTTCAAAAAAATAATTTATTTCTCTTTTTTCATCAAAACGAATATTTTGGTGTGTGGTAACCATAAATTTAATTTAAGAAATTCTGAAATAGCCAAAGTGTTTTAAATATTTACTACAGATTTTCTACCAAATTTCGTAATATTGAGAAAAAGAGTTTTTTTGCTGCTCTTAAATGAGAAGCCTATTATAGCCTTACATTTTAAAACTGAAAAAAATGAATATTTTTTAATTTTTCCTATATTTGGCAGAAATGAACTAAAAAATATAGGAATCACTTTGGCTATTACAGTTTCAAAAAAAATAATTTATTTCCCTTTCTTCACCAAAACGAAAATTTTGGTGTGTGGCAACCATAAATTTAATTTAAGAAAATCTGAAATAGCCAAAGTGTTTTAAATATTTACTAGAGATTTTCTACCAAATTTCGTAATATTAAGAAAAAGTCATTTTTTGAAGCTTTTAAATTTGAAGCCTATATTATAGCCTTACATTTTAAAACTGAAAAAAATGAATATTTTTTAATTTTTCCTAAATTTGGCAGAAATGAACTAAAAAATATAGGAAACTTTTTGGCTATTACAGATTAAAAAAAATAATTTATTTCTCTTTTTCCACCAAAAGGAAAATATTGGTGTGTGGCAACCAAAAATTTAATTTAAGAATATCTCAAAGAGCCAAAGTGTTTTAAATATTTACTACAGATTTTCTACCAAATTTCGTAATATTAAGAAAAAGTCATTTTTTGCTGCTTTTAAATTTGAAGCCTATAGCCTTACATTATAAAACTGAAAAAAATGAATATTTTTTAATTTTTCCTAAATTTGGCAGAAATGAACTAAAAAATATAGGAATCACTTTGGCTATTACAGTTTAAAAAAAAATAATTTATTTCTCTTTTTTCACCAAAAGGAAAATTCTGGTGTGTGGCAACCAAAAATTAAATTTAAGAATATCTGAAAGAGCCAAAGTGTTTTAAATATTTACTACAGATTTTCTACCAAATTTCGTAATATTAAAAAAAGTCATTTTTTGCTGCTTTTAAATGAGTAGCCGATAGATAGCCTTACATTTTAAAACTGAAAAAAATGAATATCTCTTAATTTTTCTTAAATTTGGAAGAAATGAACTAAAAATATAGGAAACCCTTTGGTTATTACAGTTTCAAAAAAAAAATATTTTTCTTTTTTCATCAAATCGAATATTTTGGTGTGTGGCAACCATAAATTAATTATAAGAAAATCTGACGTAGCCAAAGTGTTTTAAATATTTATTACAGATTTTCTACCAAATTTCGTAATATTAAGAAAAATCATTTTTTGCTGCTTTTAAATGAGAAGCCTTATAGCCTTACATTTTAAAACTGAAAAAAATGAATATTTTTTAATTTTTCCTAAATTTGGCAGAAATGAACTAAAAAATATAGGAATCACTTTGGCTATTACAGTTTCAAAAAAAATAATTTATTTCTCTTTTGTCACCAAAAGGAAAATTCTGGTGTGTGGCAACCAAAAATTAAATTTAAGAATATCTGAAAGAGCCAAAGTGTTTTAAATATTTACTACAGATTTTCTACCAAATTCCGTAATATTAAGAAAAAGTCATTTTTTGCTGCTTTTAAATTTGAAGCCTATATATAGCCTTACATTTTAAAACTGAAAAAAATGAATATTTCTTAATTTCTTTTAAATTTGGAAAAAATGAACTAAAAATATAGGAAACACTTTGGCTATTGCAGTTTCAAAGAAAATATATTTTTCTTTTTTCACCAAAACGAATATTTTGGTGTGTGGCAAACATAAATTTAATTTAAGAAAATCTGAAATAGCCAAAGTGTTTTAAATTTTTACTGTAGATTTTCTACCAAATTTCGTAATATTAAAAAAAGTCATTTTTTGCTGCTTTTAAATGAGAAGCCGATAGATAGCCTTACATTTTAAAACTGAAAAAAATGAATATCTCTTAATTTTTCTTAAATTTGGAAGAAATGAACTAAAAATATAGGAAACACTTTGGTTATTACAGTTTCAAAAAAAAAATATTTTTCTTTTTTCATCAAATCGAATATTTTGGTGTGTGGCAACCATAAATTAATTATAAGAAAATCTGACATAGCCAAAGTGTTTTAATTATTTACTACAGATTTTCTACCAAATTCCGTAATATTAAGAAAAAGTCATTTTTTGCTGCTTTTAAATTTGAAGCCTATAGCCTTACATTTTAAAACTGAAAAAAATGAATATTTTTTAATTTTTCCTAAATTTGTAAGAAATGAACTAAAAAATATAGGAAACACTTTGGCTATTATAGTTTCAAAAAATAATTTATTTCTCTTTTTTCATCAAATCGAATATTTTGGTGTGTGGCAACCATAAATTAATTATAAGAAAATCTGACATAGCCAAAGTGTTTTAATTATTTACAACAGATTTTCTACCAAATTTCGTAATATTAAGAAAAAGTCATTTTTTGCTGCTTTTAAATTTGAAGCCTATGCCTTACATTTTAAAACTGAAAAAAATGAATATGTTTTAATTTTCCCTAAATTTGGCAGAAATAAACTAAATAATATCGGAAACACTTTGGCTATTACAGTTTCAAAAAAAAAAAATTTTTTTTTCATCAAAACGAAAATTTTGGTGTGTGGCAACCATAAATTAATTTTAAGAAAATCTGATATACCCAAAGTGTTTTAAATATTTACTACAGATTTTCTACCAAATTTCGTAATATTAAGAAAAAGTCATTTTTTGCAGCTTTTAAATTTGAAGCCTAAAACTGAAAAAAATGAATATTTCTTAATTTCTTTTAAATTTGGAAGAAATGAACTAAAAATATAGGAAACACTTTGGCTATTGCAGTTTCAAAGAAAATATATTTTTCTTTTTTCACCAAAACGAATATTTTGGTGTGTGGCAACCATAAATTTAATTTAAGAAAATCTGAAATAGCCAAAGTGTTTTAAATTTTTACTATAGATTTTCTACCAAATTTCGTAATATTAAAAAAAGTCATTTTTTGCTGCTTTTAAATGAGAAGCCGATAGATAGCCTTACATTTTAAAACTGAAAAAAATGAATATCTCTTAATTTTTCTTAAATTTGGAAGAAATGAACTAAAAATATAGGAAACACTTTGGTTATTACAGTTTCAAAAAAAAAATATTTTTCTTTTTTCATCAAATCGAATATTTTGGTGTGTGGTAACCATAAATTTAATTTAAGAAATTCTGAATAGCCAAAGTGTTTTAAATATTTACTACAGATTTTCTACCAAATTTCGTAATATTAAGAAAAAGTCTTTTTTTGCTGCTCTTAAATGAGAAGCCTATAATAGCCTTACATTTTAAAACTGAAAAAAATGAATATTTTTTTAATTTTTCCTAAATTTGGCAGAAATGAACTAAAAAATATAGGAATCACTTTGGCTATTACAGTTTCAAAAAAAAAAAATTATTTCCCTTTCTTCACCAAAATGAAAATTTTGGTGTGTGGCAACCATAAATTTAATTTAAGAAAATCTGAAATAGCCAAAGTGTTTTAAATATTTACTATAGATTTTCTACCAAATTTTGAAATATTAAAAAAAAGTCATTTTTTGCTGCTTTTAAATGAGAAGCCTATAAGCCTTACATTTTAAATCTGAAAAAAAAGAATATTTTTTAATTTTTCCTAAATTTGGCAGAAATGAACTAAAAAATATAGGAAACTTTTTGGCTATTACAGATTAAAAAAAATAATTTATTTCTCTTTTTCCACCAAAAGGAAAATATTGGTGTGTGGCAACCAAAAATTTAATTTAAGAATATCTGAAAGAGCCAAAGTGTTTTAAATATTTACTACAGTTTTTCTACCAAATTTCGTAATATTAAGAAAAAGTCATTTTTTGCTGCTTTAAATTTGAAGCCTTACATTTTAAAACTGAAAAAAATGAATATTTTTTAATTTTTCCTAAATTTGGCAGAAATAAACTAAATAATATCGGAAACACTTTGGCTATTACAGTTTCAAAAAAAAATTTTTTTTTTCATCAAAACGAAAATTTTGGTGTGTGGCAACCATAAATTAATTTTATGAAAATCTGATATACCCAAAGTGTTTTAAATATTTACTACAGATTTTCTACCAAATTTCGTAATATTAAGAAAAAGTCATTTTTTGCAGCTTTTAAATTTGAAGCCTAGAGCCTTACATTTTAAAACTGAAAAAAATGAATATTTCTTAATTTTTTTTAAATTTGGAAGAAATGAACTAAAAATATAGGAAACACTTTGGCTATTGCAGTTTCAAAGAAAATATTTTTTTCTTTTTTCACCAAAACGAATATTTTGGTGTGTGGCTACCATAAATTTAATTTAAGAAAATCTGAAATAGCCAAAGTGTTTTAAATTTTTACTATAGATTTTCTACCAAATTTCGAAATATTAAAAAAAAGTCATTTTTTGCTGCTTTTAAATGAGAAGCCGATAGATAGCCTTACATTTTAAAACTGAAAAAAATGAATATTTTTTAATTTTTCCTAAATTTGGCAGAAATAAACTAAAAAATATAGGAAACTTTTTGGCAATTACAGTTTTAAAAAAAATAATTTATTTCTCTTTTTTCGCCAAAAAGAAAATTTTGGTGTGTGGTAACCATAAATTTAATTTAAGAATATCTGAAAGAGCCAAAGTGTTTTAAATATTTACTACAGATTTTCTACCAAATTTCGTAATATTAAGAAAAAGTCATTTTTTGCTGCTTTAAAATTTGAAGCCTATTATAGCCTTACATTTTAAAACTGAAAAAAATGAATATTTTTTAATTTTTCCTAAATTTCGCAGAAATGAACTAAAAAATATAGGAATCACTTTGGCTATTACAGTTTCAAAAAAAATAATTTATTTCCCTTTCTTCACCAAAACAAAAATTTTGGTGTGTGGCAACCAAAAATTTAATTTAAGAATATCTGAATGAGCCAAAGTGTTTTAAATATTTACTACAGATTTTCTACCAAATTTCGTAATATTAAGAAAAATTCATTTTTTGCTGCTTTTAAATTTGAAGCCAATAGCCTAACTTTTTAAAACTGAAAAAAATTAATATTTTTTAATTTTTCCTAAATTTGGCAGAAATGAACTAAAAATATAGGAAACACTTTGGCTATTGCAGTTTCAAAGAAAATATATTTTTCTTTTTTCACCAAAAGGAAAATTTTGGTGTGTGGCAACCATAAATTTAAGTTAAGAAAATCTGACATAGCCAAAGTGTTTTAAATATTTACTACAGATTTTCTACCAAATTTCGTAATATTAAGAAAAATTCATTTTTTGCTGCTTTTAAATTTGAAGCCAATAGCCTAACTTTTTAAAACTGAAAAAAATTAATATTTTTTAATTTTTCCTAAATTTGGCAGAAATGAACTAAAAATATAGGAAACACTTTGGCTATTACAGTTTCAAAAAAAATAATTTATTTCTCTCTTTTCACCAAAACGAAAATATTTGTGTGTGGCAACCATAAATTTAATTTAAGAAAATCTGAAATAGCCAAAGTGTTTTTAATTTTTACTATAGATTTTCTACCAAATTTCGTAATATTAAAATAAAGTGATTTTTTGCTGCTTTTAAATGAGAAGCCGAAAGATAGCCTTAAATTTGAAAGAAATGAACTAAAAATATAGGAAACACTTTGGTTATTACAGTTTCAAAAAAAAAATATTTTTCTTTTTTCATCAAATCGAATATTTTGGTGTGTGGCAACCATAAATTAATTATAAGAAAATCTGACATAGCCAAAGTGTTTTAAATATTTATTACAGATTTTCTACCAAATTTCGTAATATAAAGAAAAATCATTTTTTGCTGCTTTTAAATGAGAAGCATTATAGCCTTACATTTTAAAACTGAAAAAAATGAATATTTTTTAATTTTTCTTAAATTTGGCAGAAATGAACTAAAAAATATAGGAAACACTTTGGCTATTATAGTTTCAAAAAATAATTTAATTCTCTTTTTTCATCAAAACGAATATTTTGGTGTGTGGTAACCATAAATTTAATTTAAGAAATTCTGAAATAGCCAAAGTGTTTTAAATATTTACTACAGATTTTCTACCAAATTTCTTAATATTTAGAAAAAGTATTTTTTTGCTGCTATTAAATGAGAAGCCTATAGCCTTACATTTTAAAACTGAAAAAAATGAATATTTTTTAATTTTTCCTAAATTAGGCAGAAATGAACTAACAAATATAGGAAACACTTTGGCTATTACAGTTTCAAAAAAAATAATTTATTTCTCATTTTTCACCAAAACGAAAATTTTTGTGTGTGGCAACCATAAATTTAATTTAAGAAATTCTGAAATAGCCAAAGTGTTTTAAATATTTACTACAGATTTTCTACCAAATTTCGTAATATTGAGAAAAAGAGTTTTTTTGCTGCTCTTAAATGAGAAGCCTATTATAGCCTTACATTTAAAAACTGAAAAAAATGAATATTTTTTAATTTTTCCTAAATTTGTCAGAAATAAACTAAAAAATATAGGAAACTTTTTGATTATTACAGTTTAAAAAAAATAATTTATTTCTCTTTTTTCGCAAAAAAGAAAATTTTGGTGTGTGGTAACCATAAATTTAATTTAAGAATATCTGAAAGAGCCAAAGTGTTTTAAATAATTACTACAGATTTTCTACCAAATTTCGTAATATTAAGAAAAAGTCATTTTTTGCTGCTTTTAAATTTGAAGCCTATAGCCTTACATTATAAAACTGAAAAAAATGAATATTTTTTAATTTTTCCTAAATATGGCAGAAATGAACTAAAAAATAGAGGAAACACTTTGGCTAATATAGTTTCAAAAAAATAATTTATTTCTCTTTTTTCATCAAAACGAATATTTTGGTGTGTGGCAACCATAAATTTAATTTAAGAAAATCTGAAATAGCCAAAGTGTTTTAAATTTTTACTATAGATTTTCTACCAAATTTCGTAATATTAAAAAAAGTCATTTTTTGCTGCTTTTAAATGAGAAGCCGATAGATAGCCTTACATTTTAAAACTGAAAAAAATGAATATCTCTTAATTTTTCTTAAATTTGGAAGAAATGAACTAAAAATATAGGAAACCCTTTGGTTATTACAGTTTCAAAAAAAAAATATTTTTCTTTTTTCATCAAATCGAATATTTTGGTGTGTGGCAACCATAAATTAATTATAAGAAAATCTGACGTAGCCAAAGTGTTTTAAATATTTATTACAGATTTTCTACCAAATTTCGTAATATTAAGAAAAATCATTTTTTGCTGCTTTTAAATGAGAAGCCTTATAGCCTTACATTTTAAAACTGAAAAAAATGAATATTTTTAAATTTTTCCTAAATTTGGCAGAAATGAACTAAAAAATATAGGAATCACTTTGGCTATTACAGTTTCAAAAAAAATAATTTATTTCTCTTTTTTCACCAAAAGGAAAATTCTGGTGTGTGGCAACCAAAAATTAAATTTAAGAATATCTGAAAGAGCCAAAGTGTTTTAAATATTTACTACAGATTTTCTACCAAATTCCGTAATATTAAGAAAAAGTCATTTTTTGCTGCTTTTAAATTTGAAGCCTATAGCCTTACATTTTAAAACTGAAAAAAATGAATATTTCTTAATTTCTTTTAAATTTGGAAAAAATGAACTAAAAATATAGGAAACACTTTGGCTATTGCAGTTTCAAAGAAAATATATTTTTCTTTTTTCACCAAAACGAATATTTTGGTGTGTGGCAAACATAAATTTAATTTAAGAAAATCTGAAATAGCCAAAGTGTTTTAAATTTTTACTATAGATTTTCTACCAAATTTCGTAATATTAAAAAAAGTCATTTTTTGCTGCTTTTAAATGAGAAGCCGATAGATAGCCTTACATTTTAAAACTGAAAAAAATGAATATCTCTTAATTTTTCTTAAATTTGGAAGAAATGAACTAAAAATATAGGAAACACTTTGGTTATTACAGTTTCAAAAAAAAAATATTTTTCTTTTTTCATCAAATCGAATATTTTGGTGTGTGGCAACCATAAATTAATTACAAGAAAATCTGACGTAGCCAAAGTGTTTTAATTATTTACTACAGATTTTCTACCAAATTCCGTAATATTAAGAAAAAGTCATTTTTGCTGCTTTTAAATTTGAAGCCTATAGCCTTACATTTTAAAACTGAAAAAAATGAATATTTTTTAATTTTTCCTAAATTTGGAAGAAATGAACTAAAAAATATAGGAAACACTTTGGCTATTATAGTTTCAAAAAATAATTTATTTCTCTTTTTTCATCAAATCGAATATTTTGGTGTGTGGCAACCATAAATTAATTTTAAGAAAATCTGATATACCCAAAGTGTTTTAAATATTTACTACAGATTTTCTACCAAATTTCGTAATATTAAGAAAAAGTCATTTTTTGCAGCTTTTAAATTTGAAGCCTATAGCCTTACATTTTAAAACTGAAAAAAATGAATATTTCTTAATTTCTTTTAAATTTGGAAGAAATGAACTAAAAATATAGGAAACACTTTGGCTATTGCAGTTTCAAAGAAAATATATTTTTCTTTTTTCACCAAAACGAATATTTTGGTGTGTGGCAACCATAAATTTAATTTAAGAAAATCTGAAATAGCCAAAGTGTTTTAAATTTTTACTATAGATTTTCTACCAAATTTCGTAATATTAAAAAAAGTCATTTTTTGCTGCTTTTAAATGAGAAGC
Organism: Amaurobius ferox; assembly: GCA_951213105.1. Classification (NCBI taxonomy): domain Eukaryota; kingdom Metazoa; phylum Arthropoda; class Arachnida; order Araneae; family Amaurobiidae; genus Amaurobius; species Amaurobius ferox. The sequence goes on along the minus strand of OX578142.1, from coordinate 60,453,993 downwards.
CGATAGATAGCCTTACATTTTAAAACTGAAAAAAATGAATATTTTTTAATTTTTCATAAATTTGGCAGAAATGAACTAAAAAATATAGGAAACACTTTGGCTATTATAGTTTCAAAAAAATAATTTATTTCTCTTTTTTCATCAAATCGAATATTTTGTTGTGTGGCAACCATAAATTAATTATAAGAAAATCTGACATAGCCAAAGTGTTTTAATTATTTACAACAGATTTTCTACCAAATTTCGTAATATTAAGAAAAAGTCATTTTTTGCTGCTTTTAAATTTGAAGCCTATAGCCTTACATTTTAAAACTGAAAAAAATGAATATTTTTTAATTTTTCCTAAATTTGGCAGAAATAAACTAAATAATATCGGAAACACTTTGGCTATTACAGTTTAAAAAAAAAAATTTTTTTTTTCATTAAAACGAAAATTTTGGTGTGTGGCAATCATAAATTAATTTTATGAAAATCTGATATACCCAAAGTGTTTTAAATATTTACTACAGATTTTCTACCAAATTTCGTAATATTAAGAAAAAGTCATTTTTTGCAGCTTTTAAATTTGAAGCCTAGAGCCTTACATTTTAAAACTGAAAAAAATGAATATTTCTTAATTTTTTTTAAATTTGGAAGAAATGAACTAAAAATATAGGAAACACTTTGGCTATTGCAGTTTCAAAGAAAATATATTTTTCTTTTTTCACCAAAATGAATATTTTGGTGTGTGGCTACCATAAATTTAATTTAAGAAAATCTGAAATAGCCAAAGTGTTTTAAATTTTTACTATAGATTTTCTACCAAATTTCGTAATATTAAAAAAAGTCATTTTTTGCTGCTTTTAAATGAGAAGCCGATAGATAGCCTTACATTTTAAAACTGAAAAAAATGAATATCTCTTAATTTTTCTTAAATTTGGAAGAAATGAACTAAAAATATAGGAAACACTTTGGTTATTACAGTTTCAAAAAAAAAATATTTTTCTTTTTTCATCAAATCGAATATTTTGGTGTGTGGCAACCATAAATTAATTATAAGAAAATCTGACGTAGCCAAAGTGTTTTAAATATTTATTACAGATTTTCTACCAAATTTCGTAATATTAAGAAAAATCATTTTTTGCTGCTTTTAAATGAGAAGCCTTATAGCCTTACATTTTAAAACTGAAAAAAATGAATATTTTTTAATTTTTCCTAAATTTGGCAGAAATGAACTAAAAAATATAGGAAACTTTTTGGCTATTACAGTTTAAAAAAAAATAATTTATTTCTCTTTTTTCACCAAAAGGAAAATTTTGGTGTGCGGCAACCAAAAATTTAATTTAAGAATATCTGAAAGAGCCAAAGTGTTTTAAATATTTACAACAGATTTTCTACCAAATTTCGTAATATTAAGAAAAAGTCATTTTTTGCTGCTTTTAAATTTGAAGCCTATATATAGCCTTACATTTTAAAACTGAAAAAAATGAATATTTTTTAATTTTTCCTAAATTTGGCAGAAATAAACTGAATAATATAGGAAACACTTTGGCTATTACAGTTTCAAAAAAAAATTTTTTTTTTCATCAAAACGAAAATTTTGGTGTGTGGCAACCATAAATTAATATTAGGAAAATCTGATATACCCAAAGTGTTTTAAATATTTACTACAGATTTTCTACCAAATTTCGTAATATTAAGAAAAAGTCATTTTTTGCTGCTTTTAAAAGAGAAGCCTATATAGCCTTACATTTTAAATCTGAAAAAAAATGAATATTTTTTAATTTTTCCTAAATTTGGCAGAAATGAACTAAAAAATATAGGAAACTTTTTGGCTATTACAGATTAAAAAAAATAATTTATTTCTCTTTTTCCACCAAAAGGAAAATATTGGTGTGTGGCAACCAAAAATTTAATTTAAGAATATCTGAAAGAGCCAAAGTGTTTTAAATATTTACTACAGATTTTCTACCAAATTTCGTAAAATTAAGAAAAAGTCATTTTTTGCTAATTTTAAATTTGAAGCCTATATATAGCCTTACATTTTAAAACTGAAAAAAATGAATATTTTTTAATTTTTCCTAAATTTGGCAGAAATGAACTAAAAAATATAGGAAAAACTTTGGCTATTATAGTTTCAAAAAAATAATTTATTTCTCTTTTTTCATCAAAACGAATATTTTGGTGTGTGGTAACCATAAATTTAATTTAAGAAATTCTGAAATAACCAAAGTGTTTTAAATATTTATTACAGATTTTCTACCAAATTTTGTAATATTAAGAAAAATCATTTTTTGCTGCTTTTAAATGAGAAGCCTTATAGCCTTACATTTTAAAACTGAAAAAAATGAATATTTTTTAATTTTTCCTAAATTTGGCAGAAATGAACTAAAAAATATAGGAATCACTTTGGCTATTACAGTTTCAAAAAAAATAATTTATTTCTCTTTTTTCACCAAAAGGAAAATTCTGGTGTGTGGCAACCAAAAATTAAATTTAAGAATATCTGAAAGAGCCAAAGTGTTTTAAATATTTACTACATATTTTCTACCAAATTCCGTAATATTAAGAAAAAGTCATTTTTTGCTGCTTTTAAATTTGAAGCCTATAGCCTTACATTTTAAAACTGAAAAAAATGAATATTTTTTAATTTTTCCTAAATTTGGAAGAAATGAACTAAAAAATATAGGAAACACTTTGGCTATTATAGTTTCAAAAAATAATTTATTTCTCTTTATTCATCAAATCGAATATTTTGGTGTGTGGCAACCATAAATTAATTATAAGAAAATCTGACATAGCCAAAGTGTTTTAATTATTTACAACAGATTTTCTACCAAATTTCGTAATATTAAGAAAAAGTCATTTTTTGCTGCTTTTAAATTTGAAGCCTATGATGCCTTACATTTTAAAACTGAAAAAAATGAATATGTTTTAATTTTCCCTAAATTTGGCAGAAATAAACTAAATAATATCGGAAACACTTTGGCTATTACAGTTTCAAAAAAAAAAAATTTTTTTTCATCAAAACGAAAATTTTGGTGTGTGGCAACCATAAATTAATTTTAAGAAAATCTGATATACCCAAATTGTTTTAAATATTTACTACAGATTTTCTACCAAATTTCGTAATATTAAGAAAAAGTCATTTTTTGCAGCTTTTAAATTTGGAGCCTATAGCCTTACATTTTAAAACTGAAAAAAATGAATATTTCTTAATTTCTTTTAAATTTGGAAGAAATGAACTAAAAATATAGGAAACACTTTGGCTATTGCAGTTTCAAAGAAAATATATTTTTCTTTTTTCACCAAAACGAATATTTTGGTGTGTGGCAACCATAAATTTAATTTAAGAAAATCTGAAATAGCCAAAGTGTTTTAAATTTTTACTATAGATTTTCTACCAAATTTCGTAATATTAAAAAAAGTCATTTTTTGCTGCTTTTAAATGAGAAGCCGATAGATAGCCTTACATTTTAAAACTGAAAAAAATGAATATCTCTTAATTTTTCTTAAATTTGGAAGAAATGAACTAAAAATATAGGAAACACTTTGGTTATTACAGTTTCAAAAAAAAAATATTTTTCTTTTTTCATCAAATCGAATATTTTGGTGTGTGGTAACCATAAATTTAATTTAAGAAATTCTGAATAGCCAAAGTGTTTTAAATATTTACTACAGATTTTCTACCAAATTTCGTAATATTAAGAAAAAGTCTTTTTTTGCTGCTCTTAAAGGAGAAGCCTATAATAGCCTTACATTTTAAAACTGAAAAAAATGAATATTTTTTTAATTTTTCCTAAATTTGGCAGAAATGAACTAAAAAATATAGGAATCACTTTGGCTATTACAGTTTCAAAAAAAAAAAAATTATTTCCCTTTCTTCACCAAAATGAAAATTTTGGTGTGTGGCAACCATAAATTTAATTTAAGAAAATCTGAAATAGCCAAAGTGTTTTAAATATTTACTATAGATTTTCTACCAAATTTTGAAATATTAAAAAAAAGTCATTTTTTGCTGCTTTTAAATGAGAAGCCTATAGCCTTACATTTTAAATCTGAAAAAAAAGAATATTTTTTAATTTTTCCTAAATTTGGCAGAAATGAACTAAAAAATATAGGAAACTTTTTGGCTATTACAGATTAAAAAAAATAATTTATTTCTCTTTTTCCACCAAAAGGAAAATATTGGTGTGTGGCAACCAAAAATTTAATTTAAGAATATCTGAAAGAGCCAAAGTGTTTTAAATATTTACTACAGATTTTCTACCAAATTTCGTAATATTAAGAAAAAGTCATTTTTTGCTGCTTTAAATTTGAAGCCTTACATTTTAAAACTGAAAAAAATGAATATTTTTTAATTTTTCATAAATTTGGCAGAAATGAACTAAAAAATATAGGAAACACTTTGGCTATTACAGTTTAAAAAAAAATAATTTATTTCTCTTTTTCCACCAAAAGGAAAATTTTGGTGTGTGGCAACCAAAAATTTAATTTAAGAATATCTGAAAGAGCCAAAGTGTTTTAAATATTTACAACAGATTTTCTACCAAATTTCGTAATATTAAGAAAAAGTCATTTTTTGCTGCTTTTAAATTTGAAGCCTATATATAGCCTTACATTTTAAAACTGAAAAAAATGAATATTTTTTAATTTTTCCTAAATTTGGCAGAAATAAACTGAATAATATAGGAAACACTTTGGCTATTACAGTTTCAAAAAAAATTTTTTTTTTTCATCAAAACGAAAATTTTGGTGTGTGGCAACCATAAATTAATATTAGGAAAATCTGATATACCCAAAGTGTTTTAAATATTTACTACAGATTTTCTACCAAATTTCGTAATATTAAGAAAAAGTCATTTTTTGCTGCTTTTAAAAGAGAAGCCTATATAGCCTTACATTTTAAATCTAAAAAAAATGAATATTTTTAATTTTTCCTAAATTTGGCAGAAATGAACTAAAAAATATAGGAAACTGTTTGGCTATTAAAGTTTAAAAAAAATAATTTATTTCTCTTTTTTCACCCAAAGGAAAATTTTGGTGTGTGGCAACCAAAAATTTAATTTAAGACTATCTGAAAGAGCCAAAGTGTTTTAAATATTTACTACAGATTTTCTACCAAATTTCGTAATATTAAGAAAAAGTCATTTTTTGCTAATTTTAAATTTGAAGCCTATATATAGCCTTACATTTTAAAACTGAAAAAAATGAATATTTTTTAATTTTTCCTAAATTTGGCAGAAATGAACTAAAAAATATAGGAAAAACTTTGGCTATTATAGTTTCAAAAAAATAATTTATTTCTCTTTTTTCATCAAAACGAATATTTTGGTGTGTGGTAACCACAAATTTAATTTAAGAAATTCTGAAATAGCCAAAGTGTTTTAAATATTTACTATAGATTTTCTACCAAATTTTGAAATATTAAAAAAAAGTCATTTTTTGCTGCTTTTAAATGAGAAGCCTATAGCCTTACATTTTAAATCTGAAAAAAAATGAATATTTTTTAATTTTTCCTAAATTTGGCAGAAATGAACTAAAAAATATAGGAAACTTTTTGGCTATTACAGATTAAAAAAAATAATTTATTTCTCTTTTTCCACCAAAAGGAAAATATTGGTGTGTGGCAACCAAAAATTTAATTTAAGAATATCTGAAAGAGCCAAAGTGTTTTAAATATTTACTACAGATTTTCTACCAAATTCCGTAATATTAAGAAAAAGTCATTTTTTGCTGCTTTTAAATTTGAAGCCTATAGCCTTACATTTTAAAACTGAAAAAAAATGAATATTTTTTAATTTTTCCTAAATTTGGAAGAAATGAACTAAAAAATATAGGAAACACTTTGGCTATTATAGTTTCAAAAAAATAATTTATTTCTCTTTTGTCATCAAAACGAATATTTTGGTGTGTGGTAACTATAAATTTAATTTAAAAAATTCTGAAATAGCCAAAGTGTTTTAAATATTTACTACAGATTTTCTACCAAATTTCGTAATATTAAGAAAAAATCTTTCTATGCTGCTTTTAAATGAGAAGCCTATTATAATAGCCTTACATTTTAAAACTGAAAAAAATGAATATTTTTTAATTTTTCCTAAATTTGGCAGAAATGAACTAAAAAATATAGGAATCACTTTGGCTATTACAGTTTCAAAAAAAAATAATTTATTTCCCTTTCTTCACCAAAACGAAAATTTTGGTGTGTGGCAACCATAAATTTAATTTAAGAAAATCTGAAATAACCAAAGTGTTTTAAATATTTACTACAGATTTTCTACCAAATTTCGTAATATTAAGAAAAATCATTTTTTTCTGCTTTTAAATTTGAAGCCTATAGCCTTACATTTTAAAACTGAAAAAAATGAATATTTCTTAAATTTTTTTTAATTTGGAAGAAATGAACTAAAAATATAGGAAACACTTTGGTTATTACAGTTTCAAAAAAAAAAATATTTTTCTTTTTTCATCAAATCGAATATTTTGGTGTGTGGCAACCATAAATTAATTATAAGAAAATCTGACATAGCCAAAGTGTTTTAAATATTTATTACAGATTTTCTACCAAATTTCGTAATATTAAGAAAAATCATTTTTTTCTGCTTTTAAATTTGAAGCCTATAGCCTTACATTTTAAAACTGAAAAAAATGAATATTTCTTAAATTTTTTTTAATTTGGAAGAAATGAACTAAAAATATAGGAAACACTTTGGCTATTGCAGTTTCAAAGAAAATATATTTTTCTTTTTTCACCAAAAGGAAAATTTTGGTGTGTGGCAACCATAAATTTAAGTTAAGAAAATCTGACATAGCCAAAGTGTTTTAAATATTTACTACAGATTTTCTACCAAATTTCGTAATATTAAGAAAACTCATTTTTTGCTGCTTTTAAATGAGAAGCCTATAATAATGGCCTTACATTTCAAAACTGAAAAAAAATGAATATTTTTTAATTTTTCCTGAATTTCGTAGAAATGAACTAAAAAATATAGGAAACACTTTGGGTATTACAGTTTAAAAAAAATTAATTTATTTTTCTTTTTTCATCAAAGCGAATATTTTGGTGTGTGGCAACCATAAATTAATTTTATGAAAATCTGACATAGCCAAAGTGTTTTAAATATTTACTACAGATTTTCTACCAAATTTCGTAATATTAAGAAAAATCATTTTTTGCTGCTTTTAAATGAGAAGCCTATAGCCAGCCTTACATTTTAAAACTGAAAAAAATGAATATTTTTTAATTTTTCCTAAATTTGGCAGAAATGAACTAAAAAATATAGGAAACACTTTGGCTATTTTAGTTTAAAAAAAATAATTTATCTCTCTTTTTTCATCAAAACGCATATTTTGGTGTGTGGCAACCATAAATTTAATTTAAGAAAATCAGAAATAGCCAAAGTGTTTTAAATATTTACTACAGATTTTCTACCAAATTTCGTAATATTAAGAAAAAGTCATTTTTTGCTGCTTTTAAATGAGAAGCCTTATAGCCTTACATTTTAAAACTGAAAAAAATGAATATTTTTTAATTTTTCCTAAATTTGGCAGAAATGAACTAAAAAATATAGGAATCACTTTGGCTATTACAGTTTCAAAAAAAATAATTTATTTCTCTTTTTTCACCAAAAGGAAAATTCTGGTGTGTGGCAACCAAAAATTAAATTTAAGAATATCTGAGAGCCAAAGTGTATTAAATATTTACTACAGATTTTCTACCAAATTCCGTAATATTAAGAAAAAGTCATTTTTTGCTGCTTTTAAATTTGAAGCCTATAGCCTTACATTTTAAAACTGAAAAAAATGAATATTTTTTAATTTTTCCTAAATTTGGAAGAAATGAACTAAAAAATATAGGAAATACTTTGGCTATTATAGTTTCAAAAAATAATTTATTTCTCTTTTTTCATCAAATCGAATATTTTGGTGTGTGGCAACCATAAATTAATTATAAGAAAATCTGACATAGCCAAAGTGTTTTAATTATTTACAACAGATTTTCTACCAAATTTCGTAATATTAAGAAAAAGTCATTTTTTGCTGCTTTTAAATTTGAAGCCTATGCCTTACATTTTAAAACTGAAAAAAATGAATATGTTTTAATTTTCCCTAAATTTGGCAGAAATAAACTAAATAATATCGGAAACACTTTGGCTATTACAGTTTCAAAAAAAAAATTTTTTTTTCATCAAAACGAAAATTTTGGTGTGTGGCAACCATAAATTAATTTTAAGAAAATCTGATATACCCAAAGTGTTTTAAATATTTACTACAGATTTTCTACCAAATTTCGTAGTATTAAGAAAAAGTCATTTTTTGCAGCTTTTAAATTTGAAGCCTATAGCCTTACATTTTAAAACTGAAAAAAATGAATATTTCTTAATTTCTTTTAAATTTGGAAGAAATGAACTAAAAATATAGGAAACACTTTGGCTATTGCAGTTTCAAAGAAAATATATTTTTCTTTTTTCACCAAAACGAATATTTTGGTGTGTGGCAACCATAAATTTAATTTAAGAAAATCTGAAATAGCCAAAGTGTTTTAAATTTTTACTATAGATTTTCTACCAAATTTCGTAATATTAAAAAAAGTCATTTTTTGCTGCTTTTAAATGAGAAGCCGATAGATAGCCTTACATTTTAAAACTGAAAAAAATGAATATCTCTTAATTTTTCTTAAATTTGGAAGAAATGAACTAAAAATATAGGAAACACTTTGGTTATTACAGTTTCAAAAAAAAAATATTTTTCTTTTTTCTTCAAATCGAATATTTTGGTGTGTGGTAACCATAAATTTAATTTAAGAAATTCTGAATAGCCAAAGTGTTTTAAATATTTACTACAGATTTTCTACCAAATTTCGTAATATTAAGAAAAAGTCTTTTTTTGCTGCTCTTAAATGAGAAGCCTATAATAGCCTTACATTTTAAAACTGAAAAAAATGAATATTTTTTTAATTTTTCCTAAATTTGGCAGAAATGAACTAAAAAATATATTAATCACTTTGGCTATTACAGTTTCAAAAAAAAAAAATTATTTCCCTTTCTTCACCAAAATGAAAATTTTGGTGTGTGGCAACCATAAATTTAATTTAAGAAAATCTGAAATAGCCAAAGTGTTTTAAATATTTACTATAGATTTTCTACCAAATTTTGAAATATTAAAAAAAAGTCATTTTTTGCTGCTTTTAAATGAGAAGCCTATAGCCTTACATTTTAAATCTGAAAAAAAAGAATATTTTTTAATTTTTCCTAAATTTGGCAGAAATGAACTAAAAAGTATAGGAAACTTTTTGGCTATTACAGATTAAAAAAAATAATTTATTTCTCTTTTTCCACCAAAAGGAAAATATTGGTGTGTGGCAACCAAAAATTTAATTTAAGAATATCTGAAAGAGCCAAAGTGTTTTAAATATTTACTACAGATTTTCTACCAAATTTCGTAATATTAAGAAAAAGTCATTTTTTGCTGCTTTAAATTTGAAGCCTTACATTTTAAAACTGAAAAAAATGAATATTTTTTAATTTTTCATAAATTTGGCAGAAATGAACTAAAAAATATTGGAAACACTTTGGCTATTATAGTTTCAAAAAAATATTTTATTTCTCTTTTTTCATCAAATCGAATATTTTGTTGTGTGGCAACCATAAATTAATTATAAGAAAATCTGACATAGCCAAAGTGTTTTAATTATTTACAACAGATTTTCTACCAAATTTCGTAATATTAAGAAAAAGTCATTTTTTGCTGCTTTTAAATTTGAAGCCTATAGCCTTACATTTTAAAACTGAAAAAAATGAATATTTTTTAATTTTTCCTAAATTTGGCAGAAATAAACTAAATAATATCGGAAACACTTTGGCTATTACAGTTTCAAAAAAAAAATTTTTTTTTTCATCAAAACGAAAATTTTGGTGTGTGGCAACCATAAATTAATTTTATGAAAATCTGATATACCCAAAGTGTTTTAAATATTTACTACAGATTTTCTACCAAATTTCGTAATATTAAGAAAAAGTCATTTTTTGCAGCTTTTAAATTTGAAGCCTAGAGCCTTACATTTTAAAACTGAAAAAAATGAATATTTCTTAATTTTTTTTAAATTTGGAAGAAATGAACTAAAAATATAGGAAACACTTTGGATATTGCAGTTTCAAAGAAAATATATTTTTCTTTTTTCACCAAAACGAATATTTTGGTGTGTGGCTACCATAAATTTAATTTAAGAAAATCTGAAATAGCCAAAGTGTTTTAAATTTTTACTATAGATTTTCTACCAAATTTCGTAATATTAAAAAAAGTCATTTTTTGCTGCTTTTAAATGAGAAGCCGATAGATAGCCTTACATTTTAAAACTGAAAAAAATGAATATCTCTTAATTTTTCTTAAATTTGGAAGAAATGAACTAAAAATATAGGAAACACTTTGGTTATTACAGTTTCAAAAAAAAATATTTTTCTTTTTTCATCAAATCGAATATTTTGGTGTGTGGCAACCATAAATTAATTATAAGAAAATCTGACGTAGCCAAAGTGTTTTAAATATTTATTACAGATTTTCTACCAAATTTCGTAATATTAAGAAAAATCATTTTTTGCTGCTTTTAAATGAGAAGCCTATAGCCTTACATTTTAAAACTGAAAAAAATGAATATTTTTTAATTTTTCCTAAATTTGGCAGAAATAAACTGAATAATATAGGAAACACTTTGGCTATTACAGTTTCAAAAAAAAATTTTTTTTTTCATCAAAACGAAAATTTTGGTGTGTGGCAACCATAAATTAATATTAGGAAAATCTGATATACCCAAAGTGTTTTAAATATTTACTACAGATTTTCTACCAAATTTCGTAATATTAAGAAAAAGTCATTTTTTGCTGCTTTTAAAAGAGAAGCCTATATAGCCTTACATTTTAAATCTGAAAAAAAATGAATATTTTTTAATTTTTCCTAAATTTGGCAGAAATGAACTAAAAAATATAGGAAACTTTTTGGCTATTACAGATTAAAAAAAATAATTTATTTCTCTTTTTCCACCAAAAGGAAAATATTGGTGTGTGGCAACCAAAAATTTAATTTAAGAATATCTGAAAGAGCCAAAGTGTTTTAAATATTTACTACAGATTTTCTACCAAATTTCGTAAAATTAAGAAAAAGTCATTTTTTGCTAATTTTAAATTTGAAGCCTATATATAGCCTTACATTTTAAAACTGAAAAAAATGAATATTTTTTAATTTTTCCTAAATTTGGCAGAAATGAACTAAAAAATATAGGAAAAACTTTGGCTATTATAGTTTCAAAAAAATAATTTATTTCTCTTTTTTCATCAAAACGAATATTTTGGTGTGTGGTAACCATAAATTTAATTTAAGAAATTCTGAAATAACCAAAGTGTTTTAAATATTTATTACAGATTTTCTACCAAATTTTGTAATATTAAGAAAAATCATTTTTTGCTGCTTTTAAATGAGAAGCCTTATAGCCTTACATTTTAAAACTGAAAAAAATGAATATTTTTTAATTTTTCCTAAATTTGGCAGAAATGAACTAAAAAATATAGGAATCACTTTGGCTATTACAGTTTCAAAAAAAATAATTTATTTCTCTTTTTTCACCAAAAGGAAAATTCTGGTGTGTGGCAACCAAAAATTAAATTTAAGAATATCTGAAAGAGCCAAAGTGTTTTAAATATTTACTACATATTTTCTACCAAATTCCGTAATATTAAGAAAAAGTCATTTTTTGCTGCTTTTAAATTTGAAGCCTATAGCCTTACATTTTAAAACTGAAAAAAATGAATATTTTTTAATTTTTCCTAAATTTGGAAGAAATGAACTAAAAAATATAGGAATCACTTTGGCTATTACAGTTTCAAAAAAAATAATTTATTTCTCTTTTTTCACCAAAAGGAAAATTCTGGTGTGTGGCAACCAAAAATTAAATTTAAGAATATCTGAAAGAGCCAAAGTGTTTTAAATATTTACTACAGATTTTCTACCAAATTTCGTAATATTAAGAAAAAGTCTTTTTTTGCTGCTCTTAAATGAGAAGCCTATAATAGCCTTACATTTTAAAACTGAAAAAAATGAATATTTTTTTAATTTTTCCTAAATTTGGCAGAAATGAACTAAAAAATATAGGAATCACTTTGGCTATTACAGTTTCAAAAAAAAAAAATTATTTCCCTTTCTTCACCAAAATGAAAATTTTGGTGTGTGGCAACCATAAATTTAATTTAAGAAAATCTGAAATAGCCAAAGTGTTTTAAATATTTACTATAGATTTTCTACCAAATTTTGAAATATTAAAAAAAAGTCATTTTTTGCTGCTTTTAAATGAGAAGCCTATAAGCCTTACATTTTAAATCTGAAAAAAAAGAATATTTTTTAATTTTTCCTAAATTTGGCAGAAATGAACTAAAAAATATAGGAAACTTTTTGGCTATTACAGATTAAAAAAAATAATTTATTTCTCTTTTTCCACCAAAAGGAAAATATTGGTGTGTGGCAACCAAAAATTTAATTTAAGAATATCTGAAAGAGCCAAAGTGTTTTAAATATTTACTACAGTTTTTCTACCAAATTTCGTAATATTAAGAAAAAGTCATTTTTTGCTGCTTTAAATTTGAAGCCTTACATTTTAAAACTGAAAAAAATGAATATTTTTTAATTTTTCCTAAATTTGGCAGAAATAAACTAAATAATATCGGAAACACTTTGGCTATTACAGTTTCAAAAAAAAATTTTTTTTTTCATCAAAACGAAAATTTTGGTGTGTGGCAACCATAAATTAATTTTATGAAAATCTGATATACCCAAAGTGTTTTAAATATTTACTACAGATTTTCTACCAAATTTCGTAATATTAAGAAAAAGTCATTTTTTGCAGCTTTTAAATTTGAAGCCTAGAGCCTTACATTTTAAAACTGAAAAAAATGAATATTTCTTAATTTTTTTTAAATTTGGAAGAAATGAACTAAAAATATAGGAAACACTTTGGCTATTGCAGTTTCAAAGAAAATATTTTTTTCTTTTTTCACCAAAACGAATATTTTGGTGTGTGGCTACCATAAATTTAATTTAAGAAAATCTGAAATAGCCAAAGTGTTTTAAATTTTTACTATAGATTTTCTACCAAATTTCGAAATATTAAAAAAAAGTCATTTTTTGCTGCTTTTAAATGAGAAGCCGATAGATAGCCTTACATTTTAAAACTGAAAAAAATGAATATTTTTTAATTTTTCCTAAATTTGGCAGAAATAAACTAAAAAATATAGGAAACTTTTTGGCAATTACAGTTTTAAAAAAAATAATTTATTTCTCTTTTTTCGCCAAAAAGAAAATTTTGGTGTGTGGTAACCATAAATTTAATTTAAGAATATCTGAAAGAGCCAAAGTGTTTTAAATATTTACTACAGATTTTCTACCAAATTTCGTAATATTAAGAAAAAGTCATTTTTTGCTGCTTTAAAATTTGAAGCCTATTATAGCCTTACATTTTAAAACTGAAAAAAATGAATATTTTTTAATTTTTCCTAAATTTCGCAGAAATGAACTAAAAAATATAGGAATCACTTTGGCTATTACAGTTTCAAAAAAAATAATTTATTTCCCTTTCTTCACCAAAACAAAAATTTTGGTGTGTGGCAACCAAAAATTTAATTTAAGAATATCTGAATGAGCCAAAGTGTTTTAAATATTTACTACAGATTTTCTACCAAATTTCGTAATATTAAGAAAAATTCATTTTTTGCTGCTTTTAAATTTGAAGCCAATAGCCTAACTTTTTAAAACTGAAAAAAATTAATATTTTTTAATTTTTCCTAAATTTGGCAGAAATGAACTAAAAATATAGGAAACACTTTGGCTATTACAGTTTCAAAAAAAAAAATTTATTTCTCTCTTTTCACCAAAACGAAAATATTTGTGTGTGGCAACCATAAATTTAATTTAAGAAAATCTGAAATAGCCAAAGTGTTTTTAATTTTTACTATAGATTTTCTACCAAATTTCGTAATATTAAAATAAAGTGATTTTTTGCTGCTTTTAAATGAGAAGCCGAAAGATAGCCTTAAATTTGAAAGAAATGAACTAAAAATATAGGAAACACTTTGGTTATTACAGTTTCAAAAAAAAAATATTTTTCTTTTTTCATCAAATCGAATATTTTGGTGTGTGGCAACCATAAATTAATTATAAGAAAATCTGACATAGCCAAAGTGTTTTAAATATTTATTACAAATTTTCTACCAAATTTCGTAATATTAAGAAAAATCATTTTTTGCTGCTTTTAAATGAGAAGCATTATAGCCTTACATTTTAAAACTGAAAAAAATGAATATTTTTTAATTTTTCTTAAATTTGGCAGAAATGAACTAAAAAATATAGGAAACACTTTGGCTATTATAGTTTCAAAAAATAATTTAATTCTCTTTTTTCATCAAAACGAATATTTTGGTGTGTGGTAACCATAAATTTAATTTAAGAAATTCTGAAATAGCCAAAGTGTTTTAAATACTTACTACAGATTTTCTACCAAATTTCTTAATATTTAGAAAAAGTATTTTTTTGCTGCTATTAAATGAGAAGCCTATAGCCTTACATTTTAAAACTGAAAAAAATGAATATTTTTTAATTTTTCCTAAATTAGGCAGAAATGAACTAACAAATATAGGAAACACTTTGGCTATTACAGTTTCAAAAAAAATAATTTATTTCTCATTTTTCACCAAAACGAAAATTTTTGTGTGTGGCAACCATAAATTTAATTTAAGAAATTCTGAAATAGCCAAAGTGTTTTAAATATTTACTACAGATTTTCTACCAAATTTCGTAATATTGAGAAAAAGAGTTTTTTTGCTGCTCTTAAATGAGAAGCCTATTATAGCCTTACATTTAAAAACTGAAAAAAATGAATATTTTTTAATTTTTCCTAAATTTGTCAGAAATAAACTAAAAAATATAGGAAACTTTTTGATTATTACAGTTTAAAAAAAATAATTTATTTCTCTTTTTTCGCAAAAAAGAAAATTTTGGTGTGTGGTAACCATAAATTTAATTTAAGAATATCTGAAAGAGCCAAAGTGTTTTAAATAATTACTACAGATTTTCTACCAAATTTCGTAATATTAAGAAAAAGTCATTTTTGCTGCTTTTAAATTTGAAGCCTATAGCCTTACATTATAAAACTGAAAAAAATGAATATTTTTTAATTTTTCCTAAATATGGCAGAAATGAACTAAAAAATAGAGGAAACACTTTGGCTAATATAGTTTCAAAAAAATAATTTATTTCTCTTTTTTCATCAAAACGAATATTTTGGTGTGTGGTAACCATAAATTTAATTTAAGAAATTCTGAAATAGCCAAAGTGTTTTAAATATTTACTACAGATTTTCTACCAAATTTCGTAATATTGAGAAAAAGAGTTTTTTTGCTGCTCTTAAATGAGAAGCCTATTATAGCCTTACATTTTAAAACTGAAAAAAATGAATATTTTTTAATTTTTCCTATATTTGGCAGAAATGAACTAAAAAATATAGGAATCACTTTGGCTATTACAGTTTCAAAAAAAATAATTTATTTCCCTTTCTTCACCAAAACGAAAATTTTGGTGTGTGGCAACCATAAATTTAATTTAAGAAAATCTGAAATAGCCAAAGTGTTTTAAATATTTACTAGAGATTTTCTACCAAATTTCGTAATATTAAGAAAAAGTCATTTTTTGAAGCTTTTAAATTTGAAGCCTATATTATAGCCTTACATTTTAAAACTGAAAAAAATGAATATTTTTTAATTTTTCCTAAATTTGGAAGAAATGAACTAAAAAATATAGGAAACACTTTGGCTATTATAGTTTCAAAAAATAATTTATTTCTCTTTTTTCATCAAATCGAATATTTTGGTGTGTGGCAACCATAAATTAATTTTAAGAAAATCTGATATACCCAAAGTGTTTTAAATATTTACTACAGATTTTCTACCAAATTTCGTAATATTAAGAAAAAGTCATTTTTTGCAGCTTTTAAATTTGAAGCCTATAGCCTTACATTTTAAAACTGAAAAAAATGAATATTTCTTAATTTCTTTTAAATTTGGAAGAAATGAACTAAAAATATAGGAAACACTTTGGCTATTGCAGTTTCAAAGAAAATATATTTTTCTTTTTTCACCAAAACGAATATTTTGGTGTGTGGCAACCATAAATTTAATTTAAGAAAATCTGAAATAGCCAAAGTGTTTTAAATTTTTACTATAGATTTTCTACCAAATTTCGTAATATTAAAAAAAGTCATTTTTTGCTGCTTTTAAATGAGAAGCCGATAGATAGCCTTACATTTTAAAACTGAAAAAAATGAATATTTTTTAATTTTTCATAAATTTGGCAGAAATGAACTAAAAAATATAGGAAACACTTTGGCTATTATAGTTTCAAAAAAATAATTTATTTCTCTTTTTTCATCAAATCGAATATTTTGTTGTGTGGCAACCATAAATTAATTATAAGAAAATCTGACATAGCCAAAGTGTTTTAATTATTTACAACAGATTTTCTACCAAATTTCGTAATATTAAGAAAAAGTCATTTTTTGCTGCTTTTAAATTTGAAGCCTTATAGCCTTACATTTTAAAACTGAAAAAAATGAATATTTTTTAATTTTTCCTAAATTTGGCAGAAATAAACTAAATAATATCGGAAACACTTTGGCTATTACAGTTTTAAAAAAAAAATTTTTTTTTTCATTAAAACGAAAATTTTGGTGTGTGGCAATCATAAATTAATTTTATGAAAATCTGATATACCCAAAGTGTTTTAAATATTTACTACAGATTTTCTACCAAATTTCGTAATATTAAGAAAAAGTCATTTTTTGCAGCTTTTAAATTTGAAGCCTAGAGCCTTACATTTTAAAACTGAAAAAAATGAATATTTCTTAATTTTTTTTAAATTTGGAAGAAATGAACTAAAAATATAGGAAACACTTTGGCTATTGCAGTTTCAAAGAAAATATTTTTTTCTTTTTTCACCAAAACGAATATTTTGGTGTGTGGCTACCATAAATTTAATTTAAGAAAATCTGAAATAGCCAAAGTGTTTTAAATTTTTACTATAGATTTTCTACCAAATTTCGTAATATTAAAAAAAGTCATTTTTTGCTGCTTTTAAATGAGAAGCCGATAGATAGCCTTACATTTTAAAACTGAAAAAAATGAATATCTCTTAATTTTTCTTAAATTTGGAAGAAATGAACTAAAAATATAGGAAACACTTTGGTTATTACAGTTTCAAAAAAAAAATATTTTTCTTTTTTCATCAAATCGAATATTTTGGTGTGTGGCAACCATAAATTAATTATAAGAAAATCTGACGTAGCCAAAGTGTTTTAAATATTTATTACAGATTTTCTACCAAATTTCGTAATATTAAGAAAAATCATTTTTTGCTGCTTTTAAATGAGAAGCCTTATAGCCTTACATTTTAAAACTGAAAAAAATGAATATTTTTTAATTTTTCCTAAATTTGGCAGAAATGAACTAAAAAATATAGGAAACTTTTTGGCTATTACAGTTTAAAAAAAAATAATTTATTTCTCTTTTTTCACCAAAAGGAAAATTTTGGTGTGCGGCAACCAAAAATTTAATTTAAGAATATCTGAAAGAGCCAAAGTGTTTTAAATATTTACAACAGATTTTCTACCAAATTTCGTAATATTAAGAAAAAGTCATTTTTTGCTGCTTTTAAATTTGAAGCCTATATATAGCCTTACATTTTAAAACTGAAAAAAATGAATATTTTTTAATTTTTCCTAAATTTGGCAGAAATAAACTGAATAATATAGGAAACACTTTGGCTATTACAGTTTCAAAAAAAAATTTTTTTTTTTCATCAAAACGAAAATTTTGGTGTGTGGCAACCATAAATTAATATTAGGAAAATCTGATATACCCAAAGTGTTTTAAATATTTACTACAGATTTTCTACCAAATTTCGTAATATTAAGAAAAAGTCATTTTTTGCTGCTTTTAAAAGAGAAGCCTATATAGCCTTACATTTTAAATCTAAAAAAAATGAATATTTTTAATTTTTCCTAAATTTGGCAGAAATGAACTAAAAAATATAGGAAACTGTTTGGCTATTAAAGTTTAAAAAAAATAATTTATTTCTCTTTTTTCACCCAAAGGAAAATTTTGGTGTGTGGCAACCAAAAATTTAATTTAAGACTATCTGAAAGAGCCAAAGTGTTTTAAATATTTACTACAGATTTTCTACCAAATTTCGTAATATTAAGAAAAAGTCATTTTTTGCTAATTTTAAATTTGAAGCCTATATATAGCCTTACATTTTAAAACTGAAAAAAATGAATATTTTTTAATTTTTCCTAAATTTGGCAGAAATGAACTAAAAAATATAGGAAAAACTTTGGCTATTATAGTTTCAAAAAAATAATTTATTTCTCTTTTTTCATCAAAACGAATATTTTGGTGTGTGGTAACCATAAATTTAATTTAAGAAATTCTGAAATAGCCAAAGTGTTTTAAATATTTACTATAGATTTTCTACCAAATTTTGAAATATTAAAAAAAAGTCATTTTTTGCTGCTTTTAAATGAGAAGCCTATAGCCTTACATTTTAAATCTGAAAAAAAATGAATATTTTTTAATTTTTTCTAAATTTGGCAGAAATGAACTAAAAAATATAGGAAACTTTTTGGCTATTAGAGTTTAAAAAAAAATAATTTATTTCTCTTTTTTCACCAAAAGGAAAATTTTGGTGTGTGGCAACCAAAAATTTAATTTAAGAAATTCTGAAATAGCCAAAGTGTTTTAAATATTTACTACAGATTTTCTACCAAATTTCGTAATATTAAGAAAAAGTCTTTTTATGCTGCTTTTAAATGAGAAGCCTATTATTATAGCCTTACATTTTAAATCTGAAAAAAATGAATATTTTTTAATTTTTCCTAAATTTGGCAGAAATGAACTAAAAAATATAGGAAACTTTTTGGCTATTACAGTTTAAAAAAAAATAATTTATTTCTCTTTTTTCACCAAAAGGAAAATTTTGGTGTGTGGCAACCAAAAATTTAATTTAAGAATATCTGAAAGAGCCAAAGTGTTTTAAATATTTACTACAGATTTTCCACCAAATTTCGTAATATTAAGAAAAATTCATTTTTTGCTGCTTTTAAATTTGAAGCCAATAGCCTAACTTTTTAAAACTGAAAAAAATTAATATTTTTTAATTTTTCCTAAATTTGGCAGAAATGAACTAAAAAATATAGGAAACACTTTGGCTATTACAGTTTCAAAAAGAATAATTTATTTCTCTCTTTTCACCAAAACGAAAATATTTGTGTGTGGCAACCATAAATTTAATTTAAGAAAATCTGAAATAGCCAAAGTGTTTTTAATTTTTACTATAGATTTTCTACCAAATTTCGTAATATTAAAAAAAAAGTGATTTTTTGCTGCTTTTAAATGAGAAGCCGAAAGATAGCCTTACATTTTAAAACTGAAAAAAAATGAATATTTCTTAATTTTTCTTAAATTTGGAAGAAATGAACTAAAAATATAGGAAACACTTTGGTTATTACAGTTTCAAAAAAAAAATATTTTTCTTTTTTCATCAAATCGAATATTTTGGTGTGTGGCAACCATAAATTAATTATAAGAAAATCTGACATAGCCAAAGTGTTTTAAATATTTATTACAGATTTTCTACCAAATTTCGTAATATTAAGAAAAATCATTTTTTGCTGCTTTTAAATGAGAAGCATTATAGCCTTACATTTTAAAACTGAAAAAAATGAATATTTTTTAATTTTTCTTAAATTTGGCAGAAATGAACTAAAAATATAGGAAACACTTTGGTTATTATAGTTTCAAAAAATAATTTAATTCTCTTTTTTCATCAAAACGAATATTTTGGTGTGTGGTAACCATAAATTTAATTTAAGAAATTCTGAAATAGCCAAAGTGTTTTATATATTTACTACAGATTTTCTACCAAATTTCGTAATATTAAGAAAAAGTCTTTTTTTGCTGCTATTAAATGAGAAGCCTATAGCCTTACATTTTAAAACTGAAAAAAATGAATATTTTTTAATTTTTCCTAAATTAGGCAGAAATGAACTAACAAATATAGGAAACACTTTGGCTATTACAGTTTCAAAAAAAATAATTTTTTTCTCATTTTTCACCAAAACGAAAATTTTTGTGTGTGGCAACCATAAATTTAATTTAAGAAAATCTGAAATAGCCAAAGTGTTTTTAATATTTACTATAGATTTTCTACCACATTTCGTAATATTAAAAAAAAGTCATTTTTTGCTGCTTTTAAATGAGAAGCCTATATATAGCCTTACATTTTAAAACTGAAAAAAATGAATATTTTTTAATTTTTCCAAAATTTGGCAGCAATGAACTAAAAAATATAGGAAACTTTTTGGCTATTACAGATTAAAAAAAATAATTTATTTCTCTTTTTCCACCAAAAGGAAATTATTGGTGTGTGGCAACCAAAAATTTAATTTAAGAATATCTCAAAGAGCCAAAGTGTTTTAAATATTTACTACAGATTTTCTACCAAATTTCGTAATATTATCAAAAAGTCATTTTTTGCTGCTTTTAAATTTGAAGCCTTACATTTTAAAAGAGATTTTTAATTATTTATTATTAATATTTATTTATTATTAATATTTTAATTAATAATTATTTATTATTAATATTTTTTTAATTATTAATATTTTTTAATTTTTCCTAAATTTGGCAGAAATGAACTAAAAAATATAGGAATCACTTTGGCTATTACAGTTTAAAAAAAAATAATTTATTTCTCTTTTTTCACCAAAAGGAAAATTCTGGTGTGTGGCAACCAAAAATTAAATTTAAGAATATCTGAAAGAGCCAAAGTGTTTTATATATTTACTACAGATTTTCTACCAAATTTCGTAATATTAAGAAAAAGTCATTTTTTGCAGCTTTTAAATTTGAAGCCAATAGCCTAACTTTTTAAAACTGAAAAAAATTATTATTTTTTAATTTTTCCTAAATTTGGCAGAAATGAACTAAAAATATAGGAAACCCTTTGGTTATAACAGTTTCAAAAAAAAAATATTTTTCATTTTTCATCAAATCGAATATTTTGGTGTGTGGCAACCATAAATTAATTATAAGAAAATCTGACGTAGCCAAAGTGTTTTAAATATTTATTACAGATTTTCTACCAAATTTCGTAATATTAAGAAAAATCATTTTTTGCTGCTTTTAAATGAGAAGCCTTATAGCCTTACATTTTAAAACTGAAAAAAATGAATATTTTTTAATTTTTCCTAAATTTGGCAGAAATGAACTAAAAAATATAGGAATCACTTTGGCTATTACAGTTTCAAAAAAAATAATTTATTTCTCTTTTTTCACCAAAAGGAAAATTCTGGTGTGTGGCAACCAAAAATTAAATTTAAGAATATCTGAAAGAGCCAAAGTGTTTTAAATATTTACTACAGATTTTCTACCAAATTCCGTAATATTAAGAAAAAGTCATTTTTTGCTGCTTTTAAATTTGAAGCCTTATAGCCTTACATTTTAAAACTGAAAAAAATGAATATTTCTTAATTTCTTTTAAATTTGGAAAAAATGAACTAAAAATATAGGAAACACTTTGGCTATTGCAGTTTCAAAGAAAATATATTTTTCTTTTTTCACCAAAACGAATATTTTGGTGTGTGGCAACCATAAATTTAATTTAAGAAAATCTGAAATAGCCAAAGTGTTTTAAATTTTTACTATAGATTTTCTACCAAATTTCGTAATATTAAAAAAAGTCATTTTTTGCTGCTTTTAAATGAGAAGCCGATAGATAGCCTTACATTTTAAAACTGAAAAAAATGAATATCTCTTAATTTTTCTTAAATTTGGAAGAAATGAACTAAAAATATAGGAAACACTTTGGTTATTACAGTTTCAAAAAAAAAATATTTTTCTTTTTTCATCAAATCGAATATTTTGGTGTGTGGCAACCATAAATTAATTATAAGAAAATTTGACGTAGCCAAAGTGTTTTAAATATTTATTACAGATTTTCTACCAAATTTTGTAATATTAAGAAAAATCATTTTTTGCTGCTTTTAAATGAGAAGCCTTATAGCCTTACATTTTAAAACTGAAAAAAATGAATATTTTTTAATTTTTCCTAAATTTGGCAGAAATGAACTAAAAAATATAGGAATCACTTTGGCTATTACAGTTTCAAAAAAAATAATTTATTTCTCTTTTTTCACCAAAAGGAAAATTCTGGTGTGTGGCAACCAAAAATTAAATTTAAGAATATCTGAAAGAGCCAAAGTGTTTTAAATATTTACTACAGATTTTCTACCAAATTCCGTAATATTAAGAAAAAGTCATTTTTGCTGCTTTTAAATTTGAAGCCTATAGCCTTACATTTTAAAACTGAAAAAAATGAATATTTTTTAATTTTTCCTAAATTTGGAAGAAATGAACTAAAATATATAGGAAACACTTTGGCTATTATAGTTTCAAAAAATAATTTATTTCTCTTTTTTCATCAAATCGAATATTTTGGTGTGTGGCAACCATAAATTAATTATAAGAAAATCTGACATAGCCAAAGTGTTTTAATTATTTACAACAGATTTTCTACCAAATTTCGAAATATTAAAAAAAAGTCATTTTTTGCTGCTTTTAAATGAGAAGCCGATAGATAGCCTTACATTTTAAAACTGAAAAAAATGAATATTTTTTAATTTTTCCTAAATTTGGCAGAAATAAACTAAAAAATATAGGAAACTTTTTGGCAATTACAGTTTTAAAAAAAATAATTTATTTCTCTTTTTTCGCCAAAAAGAAAATTTTGGTGTGTGGTAACCATAAATTTAATTTAAGAATATCTGAAAGAGCCAAAGTGTTTTAAATATTTACTACAGATTTTCTACCAAATTTCGTAATATTAAGAAAAAGTCATTTTTTGCTGCTTTTAAATTTGAAGCCTATTATAGCCTTACATTTTAAAACTGAAAAAAATGAATATTTTTTAATTTTTCCTAAATTTCGCAGAAATGAACTAAAAAATATAGGAATCACTTTGGCTATTACAGTTTCAAAAAAAATAATTTATTTCCCTTTCTTCACCAAAACAAAAATTTTGGTGTGTGGCAACCAAAAATTTAATTTAAGAATATCTGAATGAGCCAAAGTGTTTTAAATATTTACTACAGATTTTCTACCAAATTTCGTAATATTAAGAAAAATTCATTTTTTGCTGCTTTTAAATTTGAAGCCAATAGCCTAACTTTTTAAAACTGAAAAAAATTAATATTTTTTAATTTTTCCTAAATTTGGCAGAAATGAACTAAAAATATAGGAAACACTTTGGCTATTACAGTTTCAAAAAAATAATTTATTTCTCTCTTTTCACCAAAACGAAAATATTTGTGTGTGGCAACCATAAATTTAATTTAAGAAAATCTGAAATAGCCAAAGTGTTTTTAATTTTTACTATAGATTTTCTACCAAATTTCGTAATATTAAAATAAAGTGATTTTTTGCTGCTTTTAAATGAGAAGCCGAAAGATAGCCTTAAATTTGGAAGAAATGAACTAAAAATATAGGAAACACTTTGGTTATTACAGTTTCAAAAAAAAAATATTTTTCTTTTTTCATCAAATCGAATATTTTGGTGTGTGGCAACCATAAATTAATTATAAGAAAATCTGACATAGCCAAAGTGTTTTAAATATTTATTACAGATTTTCTACCAAATTTCGTAATATTAAGAAAAATCATTTTTTGCTGCTTTTAAATGAGAAGCATTATAGCCTTACATTTTAAAACTGAAAAAAATGAATATTTTTTAATTTTTCTTAAATTTGGCAGAAATGAACTAAAAAATATAGGAAACACTTTGGCTATTATAGTTTCAAAAAATAATTTAATTCTCTTTTTTCATCAAAACGAATATTTTGGTGTGTGGTAACCATAAATTTAATTTAAGAATATCTGAAAGAGCCAAAGTGTTTTAAATATTTACTACAGATTTTCTACCAAATTCCGTAATATTAAGAAAAAGTCATTTTTGCTGCTTTTAAATTTGAAGCCTATAGCCTTACATTTTAAAACTGAAAAAAATGAATATTTTTTAATTTTTCCTAAATTTGGAAGAAATGAACTAAAATATATAGGAAACACTTTGGCTATTATAGTTTCAAAAAATAATTTATTTCTCTTTTTTCATCAAATCGAATATTTTGGTGTGTGGCAACCATAAATTAATTATAAGAAAATCTGACATAGCCAAAGTGTTTTAATTATTTACAACAGATTTTCTACCAAATTTCGAAATATTAAAAAAAAGTCATTTTTTGCTGCTTTTAAATGAGAAGCCGATAGATAGCCTTACATTTTAAAACTGAAAAAAATGAATATTTTTTAATTTTTCCTAAATTTGGCAGAAATAAACTAAAAAATATAGGAAACTTTTTGGCAATTACAGTTTTAAAAAAAATAATTTATTTCTCTTTTTTCGCCAAAAAGAAAATTTTGGTGTGTGGTAACCATAAATTTAATTTAAGAATATCTGAAAGAGCCAAAGTGTTTTAAATATTTACTACAGATTTTCTACCAAATTTCGTAATATTAAGAAAAAGTCATTTTTTGCTGCTTTTAAATTTGAAGCCTATTATAGCCTTACATTTTAAAACTGAAAAAAATGAATATTTTTTAATTTTTCCTAAATTTCGCAGAAATGAACTAAAAAATATAGGAATCACTTTGGCTATTACAGTTTCAAAAAAAATAATTTATTTCCCTTTCTTCACCAAAACAAATATTTTGGTGTGTGGCAACCAAAAATTTAATTTAAGAATATCTGAATGAGCCAAAGTGTTTTAAATATTTACTACAGATTTTCTACCAAATTTCGTAATATTAAGAAAAATTCATTTTTTGCTGCTTTTAAATTTGAAGCCAATAGCCTAACTTTTTAAAACTGAAAAAAATTAATATTTTTTAATTTTTCCTAAATTTGGCAGAAATGAACTAAAAATATAGGAAACACTTTGGCTATTACAGTTTCAAAAAAAATAATTTATTTCTCTCTTTTCACCAAAACGAAAATATTTGTGTGTGGCAACCATAAATTTAATTTAAGAAAATCTGAAATAGCCAAAGTGTTTTTAATTTTTACTAAAGATTTTCTACCAAATATCGTAATATTAAAAAAAGTCATTTTTTGCTGCTTTTAAATGAGAAGCCCATAGATAGCCTTACATTTTAAAACTGAAAAAAAATGAATATCTCTTAATTTTTCTTTAATTTGGAAGAAATGAACTAAAAATATAGGAAACACTTTGGTTATTACAGTTTCAAAAAAAAAAAATATTTTCCTTTTTTCATCAAATCGAATATTTTGGTGTGTGGCAACCATAAATTAATTATAAGAAAATCTGACGTAGCCAAAGTGTTTTAAATATTTATTACAGATTTTCTACCAAATTTCGTAATATTAAGAAAAATCATTTTTTGCTGCTTTTAAATGAGAAGCCTTAAGTCTTACATTTTAAAACTGAAAAAAATGAATATTTTTTAATTTTTCCTAAATTTGGCAGAAATGAACTAAAAAATATAGGAATCACTTTGGCTATTACAGTTTCAAAAAAAATTATTTATTTCTCTTTTTTCACCAAAAGGAAAATTCTGGTGTGTGGCAACCAAAAATTAAATTTAAGAATATCTGAAAGAGCCAAAGTGTTTTAAATATTTACTACAGATTTTCTACCAAATTCCGTAATATTAAGAAAAAGTCATTTTTTGCTGCTTTTAAATTTGAAGCCTATAGCCTTACATTTTAAAACTGAAAAAAATGAATATTTTTTAATTTTTCCTAAATTTGGCAGAAATGAACTAAAAAATATAGGAACCACTTTGGCTATTACAGTTTCAAAAAAAATAATTTATTTCTCTTTTTTCACCAAAAGGAAAATTCTGGTGTGTGGCAACCAAAAATTAAATTTAAGAATATCTGAAAGAGCCAAAGTGTTTTAAATATTTACTACAGATTTTCTAAAAAATTTCGTAATATTAAGAAAAATTCATTCTTTGCTGCTTTTAAATTTGAAGCCAATAGCCTAACTTTTTAAAACTGAAAAAAATTATTATTTTTTAATTTTTCCTAAATTTCGCAGAAATGAACTAAAAAATATAGGAAACACTTTGGCTATTACAGTTTAAAAAAAAATAATTTATTTCTCTCTTTTCACCAAAACGAAAATATTTGTGTGTGGCAACCATAAATTTAATTTAAGAAAATCTGAAATAGCCAAAGTGTTTTTAATTTTTACTAAAGATTTTCTACCAAATATCGTAATATTAAAAAAAGTCATTTTTTGCTGCTTTTAAATGAGAAGCCCATAGATAGCCTTACATTTTAAAACTGAAAAAAAATGAATATCTCTTAATTTTTCTTTAATTTGGAAGAAATGAACTAAAAATATAGGAAACACTTTGGTTATTACAGTTTCAAAAAAAAAAAATATTTTCCTTTTTTCATCAAATCGAATATTTTGGTGTGTGGCAACCATAAATTAATTATAAGAAAATCTGACATAGCCAAAGTGTTTTAAATATTTATTACAGATTTTCTACCAAATTTCGTAATATTAAGAAAAATCATTTTTTGCTGCTTTTAAATGAGAAGCCTTATAGTCTTACATTTTAAAACTGAAAAAAATGAATATTTTTTAATTTTTCCTAAATTTGGCAGAAATGAACTAAAAAATATAGGAATCACTTTGGCTATTACAGTTTCAAAAAAAATTATTTATTTCTCTTTTTTCACCAAAAGGAAAATTCTGGTGTGTGGCAACCAAAAATTAAATTTAAGAATATCTGAAAGAGCCAAAGTGTTTTAAATATTTACTACAGATTTTCTACCAAATTCCGTAATATTAAGAAAAAGTCATTTTTTGCTGCTTTTAAATTTGAAGCCTATAGCCTTACATTTTAAAACTGAAAAAAATGAATATTTTTTAATTTTTCCTAAATTTGGCAGAAATGAACTAAAAAATATAGGAACCACTTTGGCTATTACAGTTTCAAAAAAAATAATTTATTTCTCTTTTTTCACCAAAAGGAAAATTCTGGTGTGTGGCAACCAAAAATTAAATTTAAGAATATCTGAAAGAGCCAAAGTGTTTTAAATATTTACTACAGATTTTCTAAAAAATTCCGTAATATTAAGAAAAAGTCATTTTTTGCTGCTTTTAAATTTGAAGCCTTACATTTTAAAACTGAAAGAAATGAATATTTTTTAATTTGTCCTAAATTTGGAAGAAATGAACTAAAAAATATAGGAAACACTTTGGCTATTATAGTTTCAAAAAAATACTTCATTTCTCTTTTTTCATCAAAACGAATATTTTGGTGTGTGGTAACTATAAATTTAATTTAAGAAATTCTGAAATAGCCAAAGTGTTTTAAATATTTACTACAGATTTTCTATCAAATTTCGTAATATTAAGAAAAAGTCTTTTTATGCTGCTTTTAAATGAGAAGCCTATTATAATAGCCTTACATTTTAAAACTGAAAAAAATGAATATTTTTTAATTTTTCCTAAATTTAGCAGAAATGAACTAAAAAATATAGGAATCACTTTGGCTATTACAGTTTCAAAAAAAAAAAATTATTTCCCTTTCTTCACCAAAACGAAAATTTTGGGTGTGTGGCAACCATAAATTAATTATAAGAAAATCTGACATAGCCAAAGTGTTTTAAATATTTATTACAGATTTTCTACCAAATTTCGTAATATTAAGAAAAATCATTTTTTGCTGCTTTTAAATTTGAAGCCTATAGCCTTACATTTTAAAACTGAAAAAAAGGAATATTTCTTAATTTTTTTTAAATTTGGAAGAAATGAACTAAAAATATAGGAAACACTTTGGCTATTGCAGTTTCAAAGAAAATATATTTTTCTTTTTTCACCAAAAGGAAAATTTTGGTGTGTGGCAACCATAAATTTAAGTTAAGAAAATCTGACATAGCCAAAGTGTTTTAAATATTTACTACAGATTTTCTACCAAATTTCGTAATATTAAGAAAAATCATTTTTTGCTGCTTTTAAATGAGAAGCCTATAATAATGGCCTTACATTTCAAAACTGAAAAAAAATGAATATTTTTTAATTTTTCCTGAATTTGGTAGAAATGAACTAAAAAATATAGGAAACAATTTGGGTATTACAGTTTAAAAAAAAAATAATTCATTTTTCTTTTTTCATCAAAGCGAATATTTTGGTGTGTGGCAACCATAAATTAATTTTATGAAAATCTGACATAGCCAAAGTGTTTTAAATATTTACTACAGATTTTTTACCAAATTTCGTAATTTTAAGAAAAATCATGTTTTGCTGCTTTTAAATGAGAAGCCTATAGGCAGCCTTACATTTTAAAACTGAAAAAAATGAATATTTTTTAATTTTTCCTAAATTTGGCAGAAATGAACTAAAAAATATAGGAAACACTTTGGCTATTATAGTTTCAAAAAAATAATTTATTTCTCTTTTTTCATCAAAACGAATATTTTGGTGTGTGGTAACCATAAATTTAATTTAAGAAATTCTGAAATAGCCAAAGTGTTTTAAATATTTACTACAGATTTTCTACCAAATTTCGTAATATTAAGAAAAAGTTTTTTTTGCTGCTTTTAAATTTGAAGCCTATAGCGGGCGTGCGCGCAAACGGGGAATATAGCCTTACATTTTAAAACTGAAAAAAATGAATATTTTTTAATTTTTCCTAAATTTGGCAGAAATAAACTACATAATATGTAAAACACTTTGGCTATTACAGTTTCAAAAAAAAAAATTTTTTTTTTCATCAAAACGAAAATTTTGGTGTGTGGCAACCATAAATTAATTTTAAGAAAATCTGATATACCCAAAGTGTTTTAAATATTTACTACAGATTTTCTACCAAATTTCGAAATATTAAGAAAAAGTCATTTTTTGCTGCTTTTAAATTTGAAGCCTATAGCCTTACATTTTAAAACTGAAAAAAATTAATATTTTTTAATTTTTTCTAAATTTGGCAGAAATGAACTAAAAAATATAGGAAACTTTTTGGCTATTAGAGTTTAAAAAAAAATAATTTATTTCTCTTTTTTCACCAAAAGGAAAATTTTGGTGTGTGGCAACCAAAAATTTAATTTAAGAAATTCTGAAATAGCCAAAGTGTTTTAAATATTTACTACAGATTTTCCACCAAATTTCGTAATATTAAGAAAAATTCATTTTTTGCTGCTTTTAAATTTGAAGCCAATAGCCTAACTTTTTAAAACTGAAAAAAATTAATATTTTTTAATTTTTCCTAAATTTGGCAGAAATGAACTAAAAAATATAGGAAACACTTTGGCTATTACAGTTTCAAAAAGAATAATTTATTTCTCTCTTTTCACCAAAACGAAAATATTTGTGTGTGGCAACCATAAATTTAATTTAAGAAAATCTGAAATAGCCAAAGTGTTTTTAATTTTTACTATAGATTTTCTACCAAATTTCGTAATATTAAAAAAAAGTGATTTTTTGCTGCTTTTAAATGAGAAGCCGAAAGATAGCCTTACATTTTAAAACTGAAAAAAAATGAATATTTCTTAATTTTTCTTAAATTTGGAAGAAATGAACTAAAAATATAGGAAACACTTTGGTTATTACAGTTTCAAAAAAAAAATATTTTTCTTTTTTCATCAAATCGAATATTTTGGTGTGTGGCAACCATAAATTAATTATAAGAAAATCTGACATAGCCAAAGTGTTTTAAATATTTATTACAGATTTTCTACCAAATTTCGTAATATTAAGAAAAATCATTTTTTGCTGCTTTTAAATGAGAAGCATTATAGCCTTACATTTTAAAACTGAAAAAAATGAATATTTTTTAATTTTTCTTAAATTTGGCAGAAATGAACTAAAAATATAGGAAACACTTTGGTTATTATAGTTTCAAAAAATAATTTAATTCTCTTTTTTCATCAAAACGAATATTTTGGTGTGTGGTAACCATAAATTTAATTTAAGAAATTCTGAAATAGCCAAAGTGTTTTATATATTTACTACAGATTTTCTACCAAATTTCGTAATATTAAGAAAAAGTCTTTTTTTGCTGCTATTAAATGAGAAGCCTATAGCCTTACATTTTAAAACTGAAAAAAATGAATATTTTTTAATTTTTCCTAAATTAGGCAGAAATGAACTAACAAATATAGGAAACACTTTGGCTATTACAGTTTCAAAAAAAATAATTTTTTTCTCATTTTTCACCAAAACGAAAATTTTTGTGTGTGGCAACCATAAATTTAATTTAAGAAAATCTGAAATAGCCAAAGTGTTTTTAATATTTACTATAGATTTTCTACCACATTTCGTAATATTAAAAAAAAGTCATTTTTTGCTGCTTTTAAATGAGAAGCCTATATATAGCCTTACATTTTAAAACTGAAAAAAATGAATATTTTTTAATTTTTCCAAAATTTGGCAGCAATGAACTAAAAAATATAGGAAACTTTTTGGCTATTACAGATTAAAAAAAATAATTTATTTCTCTTTTTCCACCAAAAGGAAATTATTGGTGTGTGGCAACCAAAAATTTAATTTAAGAATATCTCAAAGAGCCAAAGTGTTTTAAATATTTACTACAGATTTTCTACCAAATTTCGTAATATTATGAAAAAGTCATTTTTTGCTGCTTTTAAATTTGAAGCCTTACATTTTAAAAGAGATTTTTAATTATTTATTATTAATATTTATTTATTATTAATATTTTAATTAATAATTATTTATTATTAATATTTTTTTAATTATTAATATTTTTTAATTTTTCCTAAATTTGGCAGAAATGAACTAAAAAATATAGGAATCACTTTGGCTATTACAGTTTAAAAAAAAATAATTTATTTCTCTTTTTTCACCAAAAGGAAAATTCTGGTGTGTGGCAACCAAAAATTAAATTTAAGAATATCTGAAAGAGCCAAAGTGTTTTATATATTTACTACAGATTTTCTACCAAATTTCGTAATATTAAGAAAAAGTCATTTTTTGCAGCTTTTAAATTTGAAGCCAATAGCCTAACTTTTTAAAACTGAAAAAAATTATTATTTTTTAATTTTTCCTAAATTTGGCAGAAATGAACTAAAAATATAGGAAACCCTTTGGTTATAACAGTTTCAAAAAAAAAATATTTTTCATTTTTCATCAAATCGAATATTTTGGTGTGTGGCAACCATAAATTAATTATAAGAAAATCTGACGTAGCCAAAGTGTTTTAAATATTTATTACAGATTTTCTACCAAATTTCGTAATATTAAGAAAAATCATTTTTTGCTGCTTTTAAATGAGAAGCCTTATAGCCTTACATTTTAAAACTGAAAAAAATGAATATTTTTTAATTTTTCCTAAATTTGGCAGAAATGAACTAAAAAATATAGGAATCACTTTGGCTATTACAGTTTCAAAAAAAATAATTTATTTCTCTTTTTTCACCAAAAGGAAAATTCTGGTGTGTGGCAACCAAAAATTAAATTTAAGAATATCTGAAAGAGCCAAAGTGTTTTAAATATTTACTACAGATTTTCTACCAAATTCCGTAATATTAAGAAAAAGTCATTTTTTGCTGCTTTTAAATTTGAAGCCTATAGCCTTACATTTTAAAACTGAAAAAAATGAATATTTCTTAATTTCTTTTAAATTTGGAAAAAATGAACTAAAAATATAGGAAACACTTTGGCTATTGCAGTTTCAAAGAAAATATATTTTTCTTTTTTCACCAAAACGAATATTTTGGTGTGTGGCAACCATAAATTTAATTTAAGAAAATCTGAAATAGCCAAAGTGTTTTAAATTTTTACTATAGATTTTCTACCAAATTTCGTAATATTAAAAAAAGTCATTTTTTGCTGCTTTTAAATGAGAAGCCGATAGATAGCCTTACATTTTAAAACTGAAAAAAATGAATATCTCTTAATTTTTCTTAAATTTGGAAGAAATGAACTAAAAATATAGGAAACACTTTGGTTATTACAGTTTCAAAAAAAAAATATTTTTCTTTTTTCATCAAATCGAATATTTTGGTGTGTGGCAACCATAAATTAATTATAAGAAAATCTGACGTAGCCAAAGTGTTTTAAATATTTATTACAGATTTTCTACCAAATTTTGTAATATTAAGAAAAATCATTTTTTGCTGCTTTTAAATGAGAAGCCTTATAGCCTTACATTTTAAAACTGAAAAAAATGAATATTTTTTAATTTTTCCTAAATTTGGCAGAAATGAACTAAAAAATATAGGAATCACTTTGGCTATTACAGTTTCAAAAAAAATAATTTATTTCTCTTTTTTCACCAAAAGGAAAATTCTGGTGTGTGGCAACCAAAAATTAAATTTAAGAATATCTGAAAGAGCCAAAGTGTTTTAAATATTTACT
Organism: Amaurobius ferox; assembly: GCA_951213105.1. NCBI lineage: Eukaryota > Metazoa > Arthropoda > Arachnida > Araneae > Amaurobiidae > Amaurobius > Amaurobius ferox. The sequence continues at coordinate 60,421,523 of OX578142.1, read as the reverse complement.
ACAGATTTTCTACCAAATTCCGTAATATTAAGAAAAAGTCATTTTTGCTGCTTTTAAATTTGAAGCCTATAGCCTTACATTTTAAAACTGAAAAAAATGAATATTTTTTAATTTTTCCTAAATTTGGAAGAAATGAACTAAAATATATAGGAAACACTTTGGCTATTATAGTTTCAAAAAATAATTTATTTCTCTTTTTTCATCAAATCGAATATTTTGGTGTGTGGCAACCATAAATTAATTATAAGAAAATCTGACATAGCCAAAGTGTTTTAATTATTTACAACAGATTTTCTACCAAATTTCGAAATATTAAAAAAAAGTCATTTTTTGCTGCTTTTAAATGAGAAGCCGATAGATAGCCTTACATTTTAAAACTGAAAAAAATGAATATTTTTTAATTTTTCCTAAATTTGGCAGAAATAAACTAAAAAATATAGGAAACTTTTTGGCAATTACAGTTTTAAAAAAAATAATTTATTTCTCTTTTTTCGCCAAAAAGAAAATTTTGGTGTGTGGCAACCATAAATTAATTATAAGAAAATCTGACATAGCCAAAGTGTTTTAAATATTTATTACAGATTTTCTACCAAATTTCGTAATATTAAGAAAAATCATTTTTTGCTGCTTTTAAATGAGAAGCATTATAGCCTTACATTTTAAAACTGAAAAAAATGAATATTTTTTAATTTTTCTTAAATTTGGCAGAAATGAACTAAAAAATATAGGAAACACTTTGGCTATTATAGTTTCAAAAAATAATTTAATTCTCTTTTTTCATCAAAACGAATATTTTGGTGTGTGGTAACCATAAATTTAATTTAAGAATATCTGAAAGAGCCAAAGTGTTTTAAATATTTACTACAGATTTTCTACCAAATTCCGTAATATTAAGAAAAAGTCATTTTTGCTGCTTTTAAATTTGAAGCCTATAGCCTTACATTTTAAAACTGAAAAAAATGAATATTTTTTAATTTTTCCTAAATTTGGAAGAAATGAACTAAAATATATAGGAAACACTTTGGCTATTATAGTTTCAAAAAATAATTTAATTCTCTTTTTTCATCAAAACGAATATTTTGGTGTGTGGTAACCATAAATTTAATTTAAGAATATCTGAAAGAGCCAAAGTGTTTTAAATATTTACTACAGATTTTCTACCAAATTTCTTAATATTTAGAAAAAGTATTTTTTTGCTGCTATTAAATGAGAAGCCTTATAGCCTTACATTTTAAAACTGAAAAAAATGAATATTTTTTAATTTTTCCTAAATTAGGCAGAAATGAACTAACAAATATAGGAAACACTTTGGCTATTACAGTTTCAAAAAAAATAATTTATTTCTCATTTTTCACCAAAACGAAAATTTTTGTGTGTGGCAACCATAAATTTAATTTAAGAAATTCTGAAATAGCCAAAGTGTTTTAAATATTTACTACAGATTTTCTACCAAATTTCGTAATATTGAGAAAAAGAGTTTTTTTGCTGCTCTTAAATAAGAAGCCTATTATAGCCTTACATTTAAAAACTGAAAAAAATGAATATTTTTTAATTTTTCCTAAATTTGTCAGAAATAAACTAAAAAATATAGGAAACTTTTTGATTATTACAGTTTAAAAAAAATAATTTATTTCTCTTTTTTCGCAAAAAAGAAAATTTTGGTGTGTGGTAACCATAAATTTAATTTAAGAATATCTGAAAGAGCCAAAGTGTTTTAAATAATTACTACAGATTTTCTACCAAATTTCGTAATATTAAGAAAAAGTCATTTTTTGCTGCTTTTAAATTTGAAGCCTATAGCCTTACATTATAAAACTGAAAAAAATGAATATTTTTTAATTTTTCCTAAATATGGCAGAAATGAACTAAAAAATAGAGGAAACACTTTGGCTAATATAGTTTCAAAAAAATAATTTATTTCTCTTTTTTCATCAAAACGAATATTTTGGTGTGTGGTAACCATAAATTTAATTTAAGAAATTCTGAAATAGCCAAAGTGTTTTAAATATTTACTACAGATTTTCTACCAAATTTCGTAATATTGAGAAAAAGAGTTCTTTTGCTGCTCTTAAATGAGAAGCCTATTATAGCCTTACATTTTAAAACTGAAAAAAATGAATATTTTTTAATTTTTCCTATATTTGGCAGAAATGAACTAAAAAATATAGGAATCACTTTGGCTATTACAGTTTCAAAAAAAATAATTTATTTCCCTTTCTTCACCAAAACGAAAATTTTGGTGTGTGGCAACCATAAATTTAATTTAAGAAAATCTGAAATAGCCAAAGTGTTTTAAATATTTACTAGAGATTTTCTACCAAATTTCGTAATATTAAGAAAAAGTCATTTTTTGAAGCTTTTAAATTTGAAGCCTATATTATAGCCTTACATTTTAAAACTGAAAAAAATGAATATTTTTTAATTTTTCCTAAATTTGGCAGAAATGAACTAAAAAATATAGGAAACTTTTTGGCTATTACAGATTAAAAAAAATAATTTATTTCTCTTTTTCCACCAAAAGGAAAATATTGGTGTGTGGCAACCAAAAATTTAATTTAAGAATATCTCAAAGAGCCAAAGTGTTTTAAATATTTACTACAGATTTTCTACCAAATTTCGTAATATTAAGAAAAAGTCATTTTTTGCTGCTTTTAAATTTGAAGCCTTACATTTTAAAACAGATTTTTAATTATTTATTATTAATATTTATTTATTATTAATATTTTAAATAATAATTATTTATTATTAATATTTTTTTTAATTATTAATATTTTTTAATTTTTCCTAAATTTGGCAGAAATGAACTAAAAAAAATAGGAATCACTTTGGCTATTACAGTTTAAAAAAAAATAATTTATTTCTCTTTTTTCACCAAAAGGAAAATTCTGGTGTGTGGCAACCAAAAATTAAATTTAAGAATATCTGAAAGAGCCAAAGTGTTTTATATATTTACTACAGATTTTCTACCAAATTTCGTAATATTAAGAAAAAGTCATTTTTTGCAGCTTTTAAATTTGAAGCCTATAGCCTAACTTTTTAAAACTGAAAAAAATTAATATTTTTTAATTTTTCCTAAATTTGGCAGAAATGAACTAAAAATATAGGAAACACTTTGGCTATTACAGTTTCAAAAAAAATAATTTATTTCTCTCTTTTCACCAAAACGAAAATATTTGTGTGTGGCAACCATAAATTTAATTTAAGAAAATCTGAAATAGCCAAAGTGTTTTTAATTTTTACTATAGATTTTCTACCAAATTTCGTAATATTAAAAAAAAGTGATTTTTTGCTGCTTTTAAATGAGAAGCCGAAAGATAGCCTTAAATTTGGAAGAAATGAACTAAAAATATAGGAAACACTTTGGTTATTACAGTTTCAAAAAAAAAATATTTTTCTTTTTTCATCAAATCGAATATTTTGGTGTGTGGCAACCATAAATTATTTATAAGAAAATCTGACATAGCCAAAGTGTTTTAAATATTTATTACAGATTTTCTACCAAATTTCGTAATATTAAGAAAAATCATTTTTTGCTGCTTTTAAATGAGAAGCATTATAGCCTTACATTTTAAAACTGAAAAAAATGAATATTTTTTAATTTTTCTTAAATTTATCAGAAATGAACTAAAAAATATAGGAAACACTTTGGCTATTATAGTTTCAAAAAATAATTTAATTCTCTTTTTTCATCAAAACGAATATTTTGGTGTGTGGTAACCATAAATTTAATTTAAGAAATTCTGAAATAGCCAAAGTGTTTTAAATATTTACTACAGATTTTCTACCAAATTTCTTAATATTTAGAAAAAGTATTTTTTTGCTGCTATTAAATGAGAAGCCTATAGCCTTACATTTTAAAACTGAAAAAAATGAATATTTTTTAATTTTTCCTAAATTAGGCAGAAATGAACTAACAAATATAGGAAACACTTTGGCTATTACAGTTTCAAAAAAAATAATTTATTTCTCATTTTTCACCAAAACGAAAATTTTTGTGTGTGGCAACCATAAATTTAATTTAAGAAATTCTGAAATAGCCAAAGTGTTTTAAATATTTACTACAGATTTTCTACCAAATTTCGTAATATTGAGAAAAAGAGTTTTTTTGCTGCTCTTAAATGAGAAGCCTATTATAGCCTTACATTTAAAAACTGAAAAAAATGAATATTTTTTAATTTTTCCTAAATTTGTCAGAAATAAACTAAAAAATATAGGAAACTTTTTGATTATTACAGTTTAAAAAAAATAATTTATTTCTCTTTTTTCGCAAAAAAGAAAATTTTGGTGTGTGGTAACCATAAATTTAATTTAAGAATATCTGAAAGAGCCAAAGTGTTTTAAATAATTACTACAGATTTTCTACCAAATTTCGTAATATTAAGAAAAAGTCATTTTTTGCTGCTTTTAAATTTGAAGCCTATAGCCTTACATTATAAAACTGAAAAAAATGAATATTTTTTAATTTTTCCTAAATATGGCAGAAATGAACTAAAAAATAGAGGAAACACTTTGGCTAATATAGTTTCAAAAAAATAATTTATTTCTCTTTTTTCATCAAAACGAATATTTTGGTGTGTGGTAACCATAAATTTAATTTAAGAAATTCTGAAATAGCCAAAGTGTTTTAAATATTTACTACAGATTTTCTACCAAATTTCGTAATATTGAGAAAAAGAGTTTTTTTGCTGCTCTTAAATGAGAAGCCTATTATAGCCTTACATTTTAAAACTGAAAAAAATGAATATTTTTTAATTTTTCCTATATTTGGCAGAAATGAACTAAAAAATATAGGAATCACTTTGGCTATTACAGTTTCAAAAAAAATAATTTATTTCCCTTTCTTCACCAAAACGAAAATTTTGGTGTGTGGCAACCATAAATTTAATTTAAGAAAATCTGAAATAGCCAAAGTGTTTTAAATATTTACTAGAGATTTTCTACCAAATTTCGTAATATTAAGAAAAAGTCATTTTTTGAAGCTTTTAAATTTGAAGCCTATATTATAGCCTTACATTTTAAAACTGAAAAAAATGAATATTTTTTAATTTTTCCTAAATTTGGCAGAAATGAACTAAAAAATATAGGAAACTTTTTGGCTATTACAGATTAAAAAAAATAATTTATTTCTCTTTTTCCACCAAAAGGAAAATATTGGTGTGTGGCAACCAAAAATTTAATTTAAGAATATCTCAAAGAGCCAAAGTGTTTTAAATATTTACTACAGATTTTCTACCAAATTTCGTAATATTAAGAAAAAGTCATTTTTTGCTGCTTTTAAATTTGAAGCCTATAGCCTTACATTATAAAACTGAAAAAAATGAATATTTTTTAATTTTTCCTAAATTTGGCAGAAATGAACTAAAAAATATAGGAATCACTTTGGCTATTACAGTTTAAAAAAAAATAATTTATTTCTCTTTTTTCACCAAAAGGAAAATTCTGGTGTGTGGCAACCAAAAATTAAATTTAAGAATATCTGAAAGAGCCAAAGTGTTTTAAATATTTACTACAGATTTTCTACCAAATTTCGTAATATTAAAAAAAGTCATTTTTTGCTGCTTTTAAATGAGTAGCCGATAGATAGCCTTACATTTTAAAACTGAAAAAAATGAATATCTCTTAATTTTTCTTAAATTTGGAAGAAATGAACTAAAAATATAGGAAACCCTTTGGTTATTACAGTTTCAAAAAAAAAATATTTTTCTTTTTTCATCAAATCGAATATTTTGGTGTGTGGCAACCATAAATTAATTATAAGAAAATCTGACGTAGCCAAAGTGTTTTAAATATTTATTACAGATTTTCTACCAAATTTCGTAATATTAAGAAAAATCATTTTTTGCTGCTTTTAAATGAGAAGCCTTATAGCCTTACATTTTAAAACTGAAAAAAATGAATATTTTTTAATTTTTCCTAAATTTGGCAGAAATGAACTAAAAAATATAGGAATCACTTTGGCTATTACAGTTTCAAAAAAAATAATTTATTTCTCTTTTGTCACCAAAAGGAAAATTCTGGTGTGTGGCAACCAAAAATTAAATTTAAGAATATCTGAAAGAGCCAAAGTGTTTTAAATATTTACTACAGATTTTCTACCAAATTCCGTAATATTAAGAAAAAGTCATTTTTTGCTGCTTTTAAATTTGAAGCCTATATATAGCCTTACATTTTAAAACTGAAAAAAATGAATATTTCTTAATTTCTTTTAAATTTGGAAAAAATGAACTAAAAATATAGGAAACACTTTGGCTATTGCAGTTTCAAAGAAAATATATTTTTCTTTTTTCACCAAAACGAATATTTTGGTGTGTGGCAAACATAAATTTAATTTAAGAAAATCTGAAATAGCCAAAGTGTTTTAAATTTTTACTGTAGATTTTCTACCAAATTTCGTAATATTAAAAAAAGTCATTTTTTGCTGCTTTTAAATGAGAAGCCGATAGATAGCCTTACATTTTAAAACTGAAAAAAATGAATATCTCTTAATTTTTCTTAAATTTGGAAGAAATGAACTAAAAATATAGGAAACACTTTGGTTATTACAGTTTCAAAAAAAAAATATTTTTCTTTTTTCATCAAATCGAATATTTTGGTGTGTGGCAACCATAAATTAATTATAAGAAAATCTGACATAGCCAAAGTGTTTTAATTATTTACTACAGATTTTCTACCAAATTCCGTAATATTAAGAAAAAGTCATTTTTTGCTGCTTTTAAATTTGAAGCCTATAGCCTTACATTTTAAAACTGAAAAAAATGAATATTTTTTAATTTTTCCTAAATTTGTAAGAAATGAACTAAAAAATATAGGAAACACTTTGGCTATTATAGTTTCAAAAAATAATTTATTTCTCTTTTTTCATCAAATCGAATATTTTGGTGTGTGGCAACCATAAATTAATTATAAGAAAATCTGACATAGCCAAAGTGTTTTAATTATTTACAACAGATTTTCTACCAAATTTCGTAATATTAAGAAAAAGTCATTTTTTGCTGCTTTTAAATTTGAAGCCTATGCCTTACATTTTAAAACTGAAAAAAATGAATATGTTTTAATTTTCCCTAAATTTGGCAGAAATAAACTAAATAATATCGGAAACACTTTGGCTATTACAGTTTCAAAAAAAAAAAATTTTTTTTTCATCAAAACGAAAATTTTGGTGTGTGGCAACCATAAATTAATTTTAAGAAAATCTGATATACCCAAAGTGTTTTAAATATTTACTACAGATTTTCTACCAAATTTCGTAATATTAAGAAAAAGTCATTTTTTGCAGCTTTTAAATTTGAAGCCTAAAACTGAAAAAAATGAATATTTCTTAATTTCTTTTAAATTTGGAAGAAATGAACTAAAAATATAGGAAACACTTTGGCTATTGCAGTTTCAAAGAAAATATATTTTTCTTTTTTCACCAAAACGAATATTTTGGTGTGTGGCAACCATAAATTTAATTTAAGAAAATCTGAAATAGCCAAAGTGTTTTAAATTTTTACTATAGATTTTCTACCAAATTTCGTAATATTAAAAAAAGTCATTTTTTGCTGCTTTTAAATGAGAAGCCGATAGATAGCCTTACATTTTAAAACTGAAAAAAATGAATATCTCTTAATTTTTCTTAAATTTGGAAGAAATGAACTAAAAATATAGGAAACACTTTGGTTATTACAGTTTCAAAAAAAAAATATTTTTCTTTTTTCATCAAATCGAATATTTTGGTGTGTGGTAACCATAAATTTAATTTAAGAAATTCTGAATAGCCAAAGTGTTTTAAATATTTACTACAGATTTTCTACCAAATTTCGTAATATTAAGAAAAAGTCTTTTTTTGCTGCTCTTAAATGAGAAGCCTATAATAGCCTTACATTTTAAAACTGAAAAAAATGAATATTTTTTTAATTTTTCCTAAATTTGGCAGAAATGAACTAAAAAATATAGGAATCACTTTGGCTATTACAGTTTCAAAAAAAAAAAATTATTTCCCTTTCTTCACCAAAATGAAAATTTTGGTGTGTGGCAACCATAAATTTAATTTAAGAAAATCTGAAATAGCCAAAGTGTTTTAAATATTTACTATAGATTTTCTACCAAATTTTGAAATATTAAAAAAAAGTCATTTTTTGCTGCTTTTAAATGAGAAGCCTATAAGCCTTACATTTTAAATCTGAAAAAAAAGAATATTTTTTAATTTTTCCTAAATTTGGCAGAAATGAACTAAAAAATATAGGAAACTTTTTGGCTATTACAGATTAAAAAAAATAATTTATTTCTCTTTTTCCACCAAAAGGAAAATATTGGTGTGTGGCAACCAAAAATTTAATTTAAGAATATCTGAAAGAGCCAAAGTGTTTTAAATATTTACTACAGTTTTTCTACCAAATTTCGTAATATTAAGAAAAAGTCATTTTTTGCTGCTTTAAATTTGAAGCCTTACATTTTAAAACTGAAAAAAATGAATATTTTTTAATTTTTCCTAAATTTGGCAGAAATAAACTAAATAATATCGGAAACACTTTGGCTATTACAGTTTCAAAAAAAAATTTTTTTTTTCATCAAAACGAAAATTTTGGTGTGTGGCAACCATAAATTAATTTTATGAAAATCTGATATACCCAAAGTGTTTTAAATATTTACTACAGATTTTCTACCAAATTTCGTAATATTAAGAAAAAGTCATTTTTTGCAGCTTTTAAATTTGAAGCCTAGAGCCTTACATTTTAAAACTGAAAAAAATGAATATTTCTTAATTTTTTTTAAATTTGGAAGAAATGAACTAAAAATATAGGAAACACTTTGGCTATTGCAGTTTCAAAGAAAATATTTTTTTCTTTTTTCACCAAAACGAATATTTTGGTGTGTGGCTACCATAAATTTAATTTAAGAAAATCTGAAATAGCCAAAGTGTTTTAAATTTTTACTATAGATTTTCTACCAAATTTCGAAATATTAAAAAAAAGTCATTTTTTGCTGCTTTTAAATGAGAAGCCGATAGATAGCCTTACATTTTAAAACTGAAAAAAATGAATATTTTTTAATTTTTCCTAAATTTGGCAGAAATAAACTAAAAAATATAGGAAACTTTTTGGCAATTACAGTTTTAAAAAAAATAATTTATTTCTCTTTTTTCGCCAAAAAGAAAATTTTGGTGTGTGGTAACCATAAATTTAATTTAAGAATATCTGAAAGAGCCAAAGTGTTTTAAATATTTACTACAGATTTTCTACCAAATTTCGTAATATTAAGAAAAAGTCATTTTTTGCTGCTTTAAAATTTGAAGCCTATTATAGCCTTACATTTTAAAACTGAAAAAAATGAATATTTTTTAATTTTTCCTAAATTTCGCAGAAATGAACTAAAAAATATAGGAATCACTTTGGCTATTACAGTTTCAAAAAAAATAATTTATTTCCCTTTCTTCACCAAAACAAAAATTTTGGTGTGTGGCAACCAAAAATTTAATTTAAGAATATCTGAATGAGCCAAAGTGTTTTAAATATTTACTACAGATTTTCTACCAAATTTCGTAATATTAAGAAAAATTCATTTTTTGCTGCTTTTAAATTTGAAGCCAATAGCCTAACTTTTTAAAACTGAAAAAAATTAATATTTTTTAATTTTTCCTAAATTTGGCAGAAATGAACTAAAAATATAGGAAACACTTTGGCTATTGCAGTTTCAAAGAAAATATATTTTTCTTTTTTCACCAAAAGGAAAATTTTGGTGTGTGGCAACCATAAATTTAAGTTAAGAAAATCTGACATAGCCAAAGTGTTTTAAATATTTACTACAGATTTTCTACCAAATTTCGTAATATTAAGAAAAATTCATTTTTTGCTGCTTTTAAATTTGAAGCCAATAGCCTAACTTTTTAAAACTGAAAAAAATTAATATTTTTTAATTTTTCCTAAATTTGGCAGAAATGAACTAAAAATATAGGAAACACTTTGGCTATTACAGTTTCAAAAAAAATAATTTATTTCTCTCTTTTCACCAAAACGAAAATATTTGTGTGTGGCAACCATAAATTTAATTTAAGAAAATCTGAAATAGCCAAAGTGTTTTTAATTTTTACTATAGATTTTCTACCAAATTTCGTAATATTAAAATAAAGTGATTTTTTGCTGCTTTTAAATGAGAAGCCGAAAGATAGCCTTAAATTTGAAAGAAATGAACTAAAAATATAGGAAACACTTTGGTTATTACAGTTTCAAAAAAAAAATATTTTTCTTTTTTCATCAAATCGAATATTTTGGTGTGTGGCAACCATAAATTAATTATAAGAAAATCTGACATAGCCAAAGTGTTTTAAATATTTATTACAGATTTTCTACCAAATTTCGTAATATTAAGAAAAATCATTTTTTGCTGCTTTTAAATGAGAAGCATTATAGCCTTACATTTTAAAACTGAAAAAAATGAATATTTTTTAATTTTTCTTAAATTTGGCAGAAATGAACTAAAAAATATAGGAAACACTTTGGCTATTATAGTTTCAAAAAATAATTTAATTCTCTTTTTTCATCAAAACGAATATTTTGGTGTGTGGTAACCATAAATTTAATTTAAGAAATTCTGAAATAGCCAAAGTGTTTTAAATATTTACTACAGATTTTCTACCAAATTTCTTAATATTTAGAAAAAGTATTTTTTTGCTGCTATTAAATGAGAAGCCTATAGCCTTACATTTTAAAACTGAAAAAAATGAATATTTTTTAATTTTTCCTAAATTAGGCAGAAATGAACTAACAAATATAGGAAACACTTTGGCTATTACAGTTTCAAAAAAAATAATTTATTTCTCATTTTTCACCAAAACGAAAATTTTTGTGTGTGGCAACCATAAATTTAATTTAAGAAATTCTGAAATAGCCAAAGTGTTTTAAATATTTACTACAGATTTTCTACCAAATTTCGTAATATTGAGAAAAAGAGTTTTTTTGCTGCTCTTAAATGAGAAGCCTATTATAGCCTTACATTTAAAAACTGAAAAAAATGAATATTTTTTAATTTTTCCTAAATTTGTCAGAAATAAACTAAAAAATATAGGAAACTTTTTGATTATTACAGTTTAAAAAAAATAATTTATTTCTCTTTTTTCGCAAAAAAGAAAATTTTGGTGTGTGGTAACCATAAATTTAATTTAAGAATATCTGAAAGAGCCAAAGTGTTTTAAATAATTACTACAGATTTTCTACCAAATTTCGTAATATTAAGAAAAAGTCATTTTTTGCTGCTTTTAAATTTGAAGCCTATAGCCTTACATTATAAAACTGAAAAAAATGAATATTTTTTAATTTTTCCTAAATATGGCAGAAATGAACTAAAAAATAGAGGAAACACTTTGGCTAATATAGTTTCAAAAAAATAATTTATTTCTCTTTTTTCATCAAAACGAATATTTTGGTGTGTGGTAACCATAAATTTAATTTAAGAAATTCTGAAATAGCCAAAGTGTTTTAAATATTTACTACAGATTTTCTACCAAATTTCGTAATATTGAGAAAAAGAGTTTTTTTGCTGCTCTTAAATGAGAAGCCTATTATAGCCTTACATTTTAAAACTGAAAAAAATGAATATTTTTTAATTTTTCCTATATTTGGCAGAAATGAACTAAAAAATATAGGAATCACTTTGGCTATTACAGTTTCAAAAAAAATAATTTATTTCCCTTTCTTCACCAAAACGAAAATTTTGGTGTGTGGCAACCATAAATTTAATTTAAGAAAATCTGAAATAGCCAAAGTGTACTAAATATTTACTAGAGATTTTCTACCAAATTTCGTAATATTAAGAAAAAGTCATTTTTTGAAGCTTTTAAATTTGAAGCCTATATTATAGCCTTACATTTTAAAACTGAAAAAAATGAATATTTTTTAATTTTTCCTAAATTTGGCAGAAATGAACTAAAAAATATAGGAAACTTTTTGGCTATTACAGATTAAAAAAAATAATTTATTTCTCTTTTTCCACCAAAAGGAAAATATTGGTGTGTGGCAACCAAAAATTTAATTTAAGAATATCTCAAAGAGCCAAAGTGTTTTAAATATTTACTACAGATTTTCTACCAAATTTCGTAATATTAAGAAAAAGTCATTTTTTGCAGCTTTTAAATTTGAAGCCTATAGCCTTACATTTTAAAACTGAAAAAAATGAATATTTCTTAATTTCTTTTAAATTTGGAAGAAATGAACTAAAAATATAGGAAACACTTTGGCTATTGCAGTTTCAAAGAAAATATATTTTTCTTTTTTCACCAAAACGAATATTTTGGTGTGTGGCAACCATAAATTTAATTTAAGAAAATCTGAAATAGCCAAAGTGTTTTAAATTTTTACTATAGATTTTCTACCAAATTTCGTAATATTAAAAAAAGTCATTTTTTGCTGCTTTTAAATGAGAAGCCGATAGATAGCCTTACATTTTAAAACTGAAAAAAATGAATATCTCTTAATTTTTCTTAAATTTGGAAGAAATGAACTAAAAATATAGGAAACCCTTTGGTTATTACAGTTTCAAAAAAAAAATATTTTTCTTTTTTCATCAAATCGAATATTTTGGTGTGTGGCAACCATAAATTAATTATAAGAAAATCTGACGTAGCCAAAGTGTTTTAAATATTTATTACAGATTTTCTACCAAATTTCGTAATATTAAGAAAAATCATTTTTTGCTGCTTTTAAATGAGAAGCCTTATAGCCTTACATTTTAAAACTGAAAAAAATGAATATTTTTAAATTTTTCCTAAATTTGGCAGAAATGAACTAAAAAATATAGGAATCACTTTGGCTATTACAGTTTCAAAAAAAATAATTTATTTCTCTTTTTTCACCAAAAGGAAAATTCTGGTGTGTGGCAACCAAAAATTAAATTTAAGAATATCTGAAAGAGCCAAAGTGTTTTAAATATTTACTACAGATTTTCTACCAAATTCCGTAATATTAAGAAAAAGTCATTTTTTGCTGCTTTTAAATTTGAAGCCTATAGCCTTACATTTTAAAACTGAAAAAAATGAATATTTCTTAATTTCTTTTAAATTTGGAAAAAATGAACTAAAAATATAGGAAACACTTTGGCTATTGCAGTTTCAAAGAAAATATATTTTTCTTTTTTCACCAAAACGAATATTTTGGTGTGTGGCAAACATAAATTTAATTTAAGAAAATCTGAAATAGCCAAAGTGTTTTAAATTTTTACTATAGATTTTCTACCAAATTTCGTAATATTAAAAAAAGTCATTTTTTGCTGCTTTTAAATGAGAAGCCGATAGATAGCCTTACATTTTAAAACTGAAAAAAATGAATATCTCTTAATTTTTCTTAAATTTGGAAGAAATGAACTAAAAATATAGGAAACACTTTGGTTATTACAGTTTCAAAAAAAAAATATTTTTCTTTTTTCATCAAATCGAATATTTTGGTGTGTGGCAACCATAAATTAATTACAAGAAAATCTGACGTAGCCAAAGTGTTTTAATTATTTACTACAGATTTTCTACCAAATTCCGTAATATTAAGAAAAAGTCATTTTTGCTGCTTTTAAATTTGAAGCCTATAGCCTTACATTTTAAAACTGAAAAAAATGAATATTTTTTAATTTTTCCTAAATTTGGAAGAAATGAACTAAAAAATATAGGAAACACTTTGGCTATTATAGTTTCAAAAAATAATTTATTTCTCTTTTTTCATCAAATCGAATATTTTGGTGTGTGGCAACCATAAATTAATTTTAAGAAAATCTGATATACCCAAAGTGTTTTAAATATTTACTACAGATTTTCTACCAAATTTCGTAATATTAAGAAAAAGTCATTTTTTGCAGCTTTTAAATTTGAAGCCTATAGCCTTACATTTTAAAACTGAAAAAAATGAATATTTCTTAATTTCTTTTAAATTTGGAAGAAATGAACTAAAAATATAGGAAACACTTTGGCTATTGCAGTTTCAAAGAAAATATATTTTTCTTTTTTCACCAAAACGAATATTTTGGTGTGTGGCAACCATAAATTTAATTTAAGAAAATCTGAAATAGCCAAAGTGTTTTAAATTTTTACTATAGATTTTCTACCAAATTTCGTAATATTAAAAAAAGTCATTTTTTGCTGCTTTTAAATGAGAAGCCGATAGATAGCCTTACATTTTAAAACTGAAAAAAATGAATATTTTTTAATTTTTCATAAATTTGGCAGAAATGAACTAAAAAATATAGGAAACACTTTGGCTATTATAGTTTCAAAAAAATAATTTATTTCTCTTTTTTCATCAAATCGAATATTTTGTTGTGTGGCAACCATAAATTAATTATAAGAAAATCTGACATAGCCAAAGTGTTTTAATTATTTACAACAGATTTTCTACCAAATTTCGTAATATTAAGAAAAAGTCATTTTTTGCTGCTTTTAAATTTGAAGCCTATAGCCTTACATTTTAAAACTGAAAAAAATGAATATTTTTTAATTTTTCCTAAATTTGGCAGAAATAAACTAAATAATATCGGAAACACTTTGGCTATTACAGTTTAAAAAAAAAAATTTTTTTTTTCATTAAAACGAAAATTTTGGTGTGTGGCAATCATAAATTAATTTTATGAAAATCTGATATACCCAAAGTGTTTTAAATATTTACTACAGATTTTCTACCAAATTTCGTAATATTAAGAAAAAGTCATTTTTTGCAGCTTTTAAATTTGAAGCCTAGAGCCTTACATTTTAAAACTGAAAAAAATGAATATTTCTTAATTTTTTTTAAATTTGGAAGAAATGAACTAAAAATATAGGAAACACTTTGGCTATTGCAGTTTCAAAGAAAATATATTTTTCTTTTTTCACCAAAATGAATATTTTGGTGTGTGGCTACCATAAATTTAATTTAAGAAAATCTGAAATAGCCAAAGTGTTTTAAATTTT